>VXBX01002916.1:393695-471067 GCA_013400415.1 Scytalopus superciliaris
GAAGGTTAAATTTAAAAATGAAAAAGACATTTCCTTATAATTGCTCCCCTCCTCTTTTGTTTTCTGTCTCCACTCCCCCTTCCAGTTTTAAAAGAAGTCTCAAGAGCTCCTTATGTACAAAGACTGGTCAAATCTTATTTTCAATATTTTGCAATTCAGTTACTCATCAAAATCAATGAGATTGGGATTTTTTTTTAACAAAAGAAAACAACATGCTTTCTTGATAGTTACTTGGAATTTCTTCCTTTTTTAAAAGCTTGAAGTGGGAAAATAAGTCAGTTTAACACACTAAATGTTTGATTACAGTTTAGAGCAGCTTTACAGTAAGAAAATCTTCCAAGACTCGTCAGGAAAGAAAATATTCATTGATATATCTGAAATCCGCTCAGCACAATGACATTTCTGTCATTTGAGAAGTGAAATCCCATTCTCCTCCCTTGTTCATTTTCAAGTCAGTCATAGCAATTTGTATAAAATTCAGAAATGTCAAATAAAAGGAACCAAAATGACATTTCAGGCAAACTCTCATAGGGTCAGCATCTTTCCAGAGGGTGAGAGGAAAGGTTGCATCAAAACACCGAAAAACAGGAGTGGTCACCCATGTTGAAAGCAGAAATCTGTCCAGCCCTCTGACAGTGGACACGAACAAACATCTGATGAAAGAGTGATAAAGCCAGGACTAGCATACCATGATACTTGTCCAGTACTATCCCTATCTCAAACAGTCTCCCAGTCTCAAACAATTTTTTATTAAACTTGCTTTAATAGAAATATAATAAGGTCTCATTGAAAATCTTTTTTTCAATAACAAGATAATTAGCAAGAAAAAAATACAATAGAATGTTTTTTTAGAAAAGTATTTCCTATATCATAACAACTAAGAGGCAGCACAGTACACAAAACACCTAGTGTAAAACTCTCAAATAAGAGAAAAGCACATGTGCTTCTTGGTTTAATGCAGTATCTATATATAGAAAGGAGTGGGAGCATTAAGATGTAGTAACACTAAGAGATACTACATGCAAAGAATATCCTCCTTCCACCCCAAATAACACAGCTGACTCAGTGTCAGTTAAAATTGTGTCTGAACATTAACTGAGTTTTCACTAATGTAATGTTATTATGACATATTGCTAGGTCGTAGAAAGAGGAGAAGGAACGAAAAATTCCAATTACTTGGATTAAAGAGCCCAGATCGAGCAATAAAAACTACACAGTCAATACCGAATTGCTGAGGAAAGACTCAGTAGCATTGCTTACCCAATGTACAACATGAAAATCTACTTGGCAAAGAAAATTTCCCTACCTTCCGCCTATCAAAACTAAGCAAGCACCTGCAAATGCTGATAGATGCTATGCGAGGGTATTTCAGTGAAAGCAGAACCCTGGGACAGACTATAAAGTATTCCTAAAATAATGTGATTCATATCAAGTACCTCAAAGGGACCATGTTTTAGTCTGCAGCTGAAATCTTTATCTACTACGGATAAAACCGAAACATTGCAGTGTCGTGTCTTCTGCAGCTGAAGGGGGAATGGAAGGAAACCACTGGAACAGGGAAAAAGGGAAAGCAAAACAGGGGTTGGACTAAATGACCTCAAAGGTCCCTTCTAACACCAACTATTCTACAGACTCATTGCACACGCCTAGAACTGCATCTCTCTAGCAGATTACTGTGTCATATTTTCCTGCTAAACCCAAGCATACTCTGCTTGGGTGGAAAAGAAGCTGCCTTAGATTTCTAGCAGAGATTTTCTAAAGCTGGAGGTGAAGTATTTTATTTAACATATGCATGAAAACAATACTGCTCAATTTGACTTGCTTAAATATTTCCATTTGTGACACTATTTTCCCACCAAACAGGAGATACAAGAATAAAAAATACATATTTGGCAACAACATCACTTTTAAGCTTGAAAATGTGATCAATCATTTTACAGATTTTTTAATTTTTTCCTGTAAACATTATGTGAATTCCAAAATATAGATGAATTATAAATAAAAATCCCCCCACCAAACTCCAAGAAGAAAGGAACAATAAAAGTTGCCTACCCACTTCTCCAGCATTAGCATTCCTCTACAGAAACCTCTCAAAGGAATGAAAATAATCCCCAGGATTACTTTTGATGAGAATGAACGGTGATCTTGGCTGCATTTCTTAACATTAGGAGACATGAAGTGACAGAAACATGCATATCAAGATATGTCATCTCTAGGTGATGATCTTGCCAAATACCACTTCAGATATTACTGAGATACTGTGATAGAAGACAATGCAGGAGAGGGAAAATGCAATTTCTTTAATCACAGCCTTTTTTCTTATACTTGGTGGTTTTATTAGTAGCTTGTATGTTGAAAATACATTTTTGATCATAAACAACCTCTTGTATTCTTCATTTAATTCTCCTCTACAGTAACAGAGCACATAACCGTACACATATGCTGGTGTGGGAACCATGTTGAGATGGTCCTGGATTTAAAAAAACCCAAACAAACAACATGCTTTTTATGATTTTAAACATCATTATATCCTCGCTTTTGTGCTGTTCTTGCCTTTCTGTTTGCATATGAAAAGTATATTTCAGTTATATAAACTGTACCAGAGTCAGAAGAAATCTGTTCTGTTACTTGATTTGATTTACCAAAAGTGAACATTAATTATTCACTCCATGTAATTAACTCCCAACACAGACAATATTCTACAAACAGGAAGACTCTCCTTTGGGCAATCAGATTTAAGCAGTTCCACTTGAGCAACTTACCAAAGAATTCAAAAGAATAATTCAAAATAATTCAGACATGAGTACAGGAAGCGTGCAAGATGTTGAAGCCTTCCTTCACTGCACTTAATGCTGTGCATCACTGGGGACGCTCCATCACTGTATGGCCTTCCTTTCCATGTGCTCTGCTCTCATTCCTGCTCCCCCCACCTGCCATGGACACATTTTCCTTCACTCCTGCCCTCCCTGCAGATGGGCTCCCGTACAGACACCAGCACTCTGTCTCTCCTCCTGCCATACCCTTTCTCCACCCACCATGAGACTGGGCAGAGTGAACAAGCTCTGAGCAGGTCACCAGACACAAGGGAGACATTAGAAAATTCTTTCTAATATAAAGTACACTATAAGACCGGCATGCATTGCTCAGGGTATGTGCAACTCTGAAGATAAGGAGGTTAAACAAAAGTACATCAGGAATGATGCAGTTACAGTTGATACTGATGTAGGCAGGCAAATTCTGTTAGAATAGAGTGTATATACAGTATATATGCATGTGTGGGCATGTGTACAGACAAACACAGAACATCACCACCTTTGGGGATTTTTGTTTCCTCCTCCAAATTTTAGACTAATTAAATTATTAAAAACCACTATATACAGAAATACAATTAATTAAAAAAAAAAAAAGGCAAAAAAGCCTTTCTCCCCTTCAAAAGCTTTCTGAGTTTAGCAAACTGCAGAAAACCATGACTGATACTTAGACCTACTCAGAAAACATTCTGTCTGCACATACACCTCCAAGGATGCATGAGAAACAATGAAAATAAATAGTGAGACTGGCTGATTCTGCTCTTTCCTCCACCAATTTTATTCAGAATCTCTCTTACGAGGCATATAAATAAATGCCTTTGAGTCTAGGTATGCTTTATTCTTCCTGACTTTAATAGGCAATCTTTCTTCCCATGCCCTGAATTTAGAACAGTAGAAGCTCCCTTTACAACAGTGAGAGATGACACTGAATTTAAAGTTTTCAGACCACTTCTAGTTGAGCTTCTTTAAAGATTCTGCAAAAAGCTGTTATTTTTCAGAAGGTATTTGAGAAATATTATCCCTTAATCTGAAGATAAGCAAGCTGAAGTACAGATCAGAAACATAACTTTTCTAAAGTTATTATGTGCACTGGTAAGACTTCAGTTTCCCCAGCTGCATTGCCAAAATTTAACCAACTTGCAGCATGTGTTATATTACCTTCATGGATGAAAGCAGTTTTGGTTTTATTAGTATTTGTCAGAACTCCCCCATCCTTGATTTAAATCACTTTCTGAAAATGCTCTTGTCTAACATGACATTTACTTTTTTCATTCAGTCTGTGAACATATTTTATACCTCTATTGCTAATGATACAAAGCACAAACAGTAATTCTTGCAAAAAGCTGAAACACCATAAGGGATTTGGAATATAGATGGCTGAAGAGAAGGGAAAGCACAAAGGATTGACATGGATCAGATGCAAAATCAGCTCTAGGTCACAAATGAAGGGTAACATGGACAACAGTATGGTGAGCTTGGTCTAAATGTCATCAAGCTGAGAAAATCAGTTTGATATTACGTGTCATTTCTTAGTGGACTAAAACAACAGCCAGTGTTACAGTTCAGCAAGAAGACAATCTAGAGGATTGGATTGGAGCACACACTGTGTCCACAGATAGTTTGCATGCACCAGGCAACAAAAAAAAAATTCTCACTTCAAGGTTCTGTGTTTACACACAAGTACTCAAAACACAGAAGTCAGAAAAACAGAAAGAAAACTCAACAAATAAAAATTTTAAAATGCATTTAAAAGGGCTAGGCAGCAAAAGTAAAATGTTTTATCCCAACAGCTCTCTAATCAAAGTGTTTATAAACTATGGAAGAAAACAAATTTGTTTTCTACTAATTTCTTTTCAGGCTTACTGAACAGTCACTATTTCCTACAATGCATCAATTTTACTAAGCGAGTGATGTAAATTTTTTTTTAATTATATCCTCATAATTTACATCTCTTCCAGAAAACATAATACATTGCTAGCCACAATGTTTGAGCGAAGTTCTAGATGAAATCAGAAACTGGCTGTTCTCCTTTATTTATCTCCCATCATCATCATCATCATCTCCTTCTAACTGATGTGGGCCTTTCAATTATTGCTTTTCAGGAAACCACCCAAGCCTAACTAAAATACTTGTTTAGCACATAGCTTTAAATAAATAATCTTAACACTGTTGTTAATTCAACTTTCATTAAATACAGTCATTAATTTTGTTCAAAGGCTATAGATGAAAATACTAATGACATGCTCTCAAAACTGGTCCTTCACAAGTTTTGTTATTAAATGTCCTCCTAGCAAGTACTTCCTTCAAACCAATTTCTTATCCTCCTTCTCATTCTCATATTAATCTCCATCCTCTCCCATGAATCACCATTTCAAATGCTCTAATGAAGAGAGCGAAGAAAAGCACTACTACAGTTTTCTCCATAAATAACTATTGATTCTCAAAGAAATCTGTAAGTAGTTTGGAGGAATCTTCCAAATGCCACTTTTTACTTGGCCGTGTGTCTTTAATTAAACTTTCCTTCAGAAGTGAATGAAGAGCCTCACATTTGCTGAGGAACACATGCAGACACGTGGTGAATGCAGCCACGGGACTGGAGAAACTATGCCAAGGGGGCTACTTCTGTGCCTGATGGCCACTGCCACACACAGTCAAGACAGTGTAAGCCCAATGATGAAGTGATACAGAAGGCCCTGAGGCTTTTGGGGTGTAAAAATGGAGAAACATGCAATAACAGCACGTTATGGAACAGATCCTATGAAGAATATTATCTCTGCTCTTTAGTAAAATCAGGGAACACCTCTGAATTTCCTGCTGTCTTATCTAATTTCTCTTCTGTGCTTTTTCTGCAGTAAAAATCACAGAGCAGTTGTCAAACTACTGGTGTAGTTCCCTTGCTTGTATCAGTAATGCATTCAATAAGCTTCATTTGAATGGAATGATTTCAATATCAATAGCAAGCAAGCACAACACTCCTCTGTACTCTCAGCCAGAGTAGCAGCCACACTGAAAAGCTCTTCCTTTAGCACCTGGATAAACAGCCAAGTCCTCTTTGATGTTTTCCTTTGAAGTCAAGGCAGAATTAGCTTAATAGTATCATTTGGAGTGACTCATTCACTTCGGATGCCAACTAGGATACTCTGACATTTATTTTTTTAAAATCTTTGTGCAGTCAGGGAAGAGACAGGTCTCCTGCTAACTCCTTTAGGAGTAATGATTGTTATCTTAAGGACTCTGCATCCATCTCTAACTTGCTGACCCTATCTTAAAAGGGTTAGAAAAATCCTTCTATAACCATGCATTAGAATTCACTCTAAATTAAAACCAAACAGATAGATCAGAATCTTCCCAGTAGTCAGACCCCAACAGCATGAGACAAGGTCCCTGAGCACAGTGCTGATGGCACATCCAAAAACTCCATGCTGTGGCACCCCACTACTCAAATCCAAACAGTCAAAGGAGGTTTATGCAAAGAAATTATCAGCAGCAAAAGCCCTGTATTTCAGAGACCAATTCATCTACACTTGCTATTCTGATATATTAATGAGGGATTTAGGACCCTATAAATTCTGTTTATATGCATGGCCCCTCCTGTTCTCCCAGTATGCAGAAAAATGAGTCACTGGTGCGGGAGTTCAAAGATCTGCTGACATGTCTTCAGGGGTGACCACCTGTATGCCATGCAGATGTCCAGAGAACATTTGCACATATCCAATTAAAACACCACCGGTCATTAAGATTAGCATTTCTGCAAGAAAACTGATCACTGCAGAAGTCAAGGAACAAATTCCTCTGATCCAAACAGACACTGGTTCCCCACATGCCCACAGATACAAGATACACTGTCCTGTACAAACAGGGTCAGTAATGATGTTGGTGCAGGCTTAATTAGTGGGTCATGGGAAACAGCTGTTCTTTGCAACAGACAGCAAGGCCTCCCCTCCATCCTCAAACCAGGACCAGATCATTAATGTAATTGCATGTTCTATTTTGCCAGAAAGATTCCTTTAAAGATTAGCATTTCAGAAAGACCAAAAACCCCTGCTGCTCTTTTTCTCCCACAATAGTTGATAACAAACTGGATTAGAGAAAGACAATAATCCCATGAAACATAGGATTTCTCACCTATGAAGGGCAAGTATTGTGCCTTCTTTCATAAAGTACTTATGAGCCACTGTCGTAAAGTCTTCTTAGAAAGTGAACAAAATAATTTTCCTTCTACAGTGAAGAAATACCATTACCCTTCATGCCTGAGATATTCCTCCTGTTCCATGGGATTAATTTCAGTGTATTTCAAATTAAAAGTCCTGGCTTTAAACACAGCTGGCACCTAGAGAAAATGAAACATGGGGGAAAAAACCTATGGATTTTGCTAACTAAAAAAAAAAAAAAAAAGGGAAATTGTCCCAAAGCACTACTTTGCTCTTGATATTTTAACTTCTAACATTTAGGTTTGTCTGGGGGAGGAGGCATGAGTGCTAATCACATTCTGTCTGGTTTTCTACTTCAAAAGAAAGATCCAACAATACATCTTATTGGAATTAAGCAAGAACTTCTGCTGGAAGCACTCACCAACCCACTTTTCATAATTTACCAGCAGTCCAGGCTAACCAGGGAGGTTCCAATTGACTGTAAATTAGCCACTGTAATACCCATCTACATGAAGGGCCAGAAAGGGGATTTGAGGAACTACAGGCCTATCAGCCCAACCTCGGTGCCAGAGAAGGTTATGGAGCAGATCATTGTGCATGGCACCACACTGATTCTTGTGGGTCCCTTCCAAGTCAGAATATCCTCTGATTCAATGTGCAGGACAATGTACAGGGGATCAGGCCCAGTAAGCATGGATTTATGAAAGGCAGGTTCTGCTAATAAAACCTGAGGATGTCTCTAATTAGAAATGTCACTCAAACAAGAAACACAGCTTCAGGTAATACAGAAAAGTATAACCAGAGCTCTAAAACATTTACATCTGAAATGAATGCAAAGATTCATAGAGTTGCTAAGAATCCCCACCAGGTAGAAACATGAGAAAACAAACCATACTGGGCAGACTCCTGCACAATACCTAAAAATAACTCACACAGAGAACACTGGAACCAGCATTTCTCCTTTGGAAAATGGTGATATTTAAACCATGAAAGATGAAAAACTAGTATCTTCAGAAAATGACCATTTTCAGTAAACACTATACATATCCTTGGCAGAGCTGACAATCAGACTGCCCCTGGCATAGAACTGATTTCTGCAGTAGCTCTAATGACGACCTAGGCTTCGGTGCCTCGCTATCCACACATGCCTAAGGAATTGCTGCTGCTGTAACATCCTATAGACAGGACTGTAAGAACAACTGATTCTGAAGTGAGAGGGGAGCCAAGTTCCTAATCTCTGAGCTACAAAAGTCTTAAGAGAGTGGAAGCAGGGGCTGAGTTACAAGTAGCACTTCTAACACACTGCCCCTGTATTCCCATGCTACTCTTCCTGGTACACTTAGGTAATGGCTCTCACAGGTGGTACAAGAGCAGTAGTGGACAGAGCACCAACTACAGGCATTTTCCAGGGGACAGAAATATGTACTGCCATCTTCCATACAGCTCTGAGCCAGCTCCAAACCATACATTTAGTGTGCAACACCTGAAGGGTTCCTAAATGTCAAGAGGAATAGTGAGGCACCTTGGGACTAATATTTAGGCAGCTCTTGAGTTCTTCCTTCCAGAATGAAGGAGCACATGTACCTCACAAAAATTTGAACACACTGCAAACCAGAGCACTACAACGACTCTCAGAAGAGAGAGTTTCACATAATCATCCATGTCAAAGTTCACTACGTTTCTCCTTGCCCCTGTCACCATAGAAGGAAATAGAGCTGCAAATCTGGTTTAGGGCAGACCAGTGGAGACTTTGGTGTGCAGAAGAGCAAGTTCAAGGGCCATGGACTGTACCAGAAGAAGATGCTTTTGGACAGGAATCTTCTACATCCTGCAGACTCCCAATCAGCACTTAAGAATGTTTTTACAAAAGGTTTGTCTCTATTCAGTGTCCAGGAAGATACTTGATTTCATACCTTAAAATTTTATGCAAAAAACAGTCAAAAGCAACACATCCTCATGAGAAGTCTCATTTTCTATGAAACAACATTTTGAATACCACCCCCACCCCCTATCTTTAAGATAAACCTTTCTTAGATATCTCAGTCTCTTTTTAGTCTGTATAAGGCAGACAAAATTTGTCACCGACTAATCTGCTTAATCTGGTCCAGCATTTTCTGACTACACTGGCATAAGATCTTTGAAAACAATGAAAGTCACTATTAGAGAGGGAGAACCAGCAATTCATGATATCGACATTCTTAGTCAACATCAAATTACAAAATTAAATAAAGACTGCCCTCAGAAGTAAGCATTCAGAAGTTCAGTATTTTCATCTCAGTGATATGCTGGTCTACTTCTATATGTTTTATACACACAAGCAGCTAAATGATCACTAGTACAGCCATAAGCAGGACAAAGTTTTTCTTGTCTACTAATTGCTAAGTGCAATTTTGTTTCAATTACAGATTGCACATTACATAGGAATGTTGAAGTTAAGATTGGTTGTTCCACTGATAACACACTACATCTGACAAAAGCCTTCATGGCTCATTTCTCTCATCCTGTTCAAGTGTATATAGCTGATTTCAGCTGATTTCTCTCTATTCCAGGTGCAAAATTTCTAAAATTATAAATACTCGGGCCAAAAGTAGTAGCTTTATAGCCCTGGACTCCTTCATCTGGTTTTCACCAAGTTTTTTCACACAACAATAGGGCATCAATTACATTTACTTCAACACTTTCATTGAAGGATACCAATCTTATAAAACATAAACTGCTGTGGGAAAAGTTGAAAATAGAGAAGATGTAATTCACTGAATGCAAAACAAGTTGCACGGATTTTCCCAACACTTTCAACACCCCTTAAGTAAAACTACACACAGGTTCTCAACCAAACACAAAGATTGCTCAACAAGTGCTATGTAATTTTAAGGACAGAAAACCAGAAGAAACCTCATGAATCTATACATTCAGTCCTGTGCTTTTATGGACTATCTTTTTTAAGGGAAGTTACAAATTCCATTTTCCTCCTACTCAAAGGCTCTTGAGGAGCTCACTCCTTAGGAAAATCTTCAAAAGTTTGTCCCAAAGTTTCTTACAGATATCCATTTCCAGATAGCACACTTTGTACGAAACTGAAAGGTTCGTCTCTCTGTGTCTTTACCAGCTCTCAGCACATGGACTCTCCAGTTCTCTGACCCTTGCCTTTCCTGCAAGCCCTCTTCTCACTTTAATAACTTTTCTTGAAAATATGAGCTTTTAAAGATGAGGCTGTGGGTACAGCAATCTCGTGTTACATTATCAGTCCTTAACTAGAATGTTGTGTGATCACACTTCTGTCTGGTTTGTTATGTCACATTGATCCTTCATGACTCCTTTTATGATTACCACACTCCGATCCTCTTCAAGGGATGTTCTTACTACAGATGAAAGAAGAAATTAATAGTTTTGATTCAATATGCACTGTCTTGGACCTTAGACCAGTCAGTGCTATAGATTTATTGGGGCTTTTTACTGCTTTAATCCTCAAGGTCATCCAGTTCTTGTCAGAGCATCCTTCATTGCTTTGCCATACTGACTACAGCTGTTGGAATTGCACCTTCTGAGCAGATTGTACTCACGTCATTGAGGAAAATACAAAAAAATTTGTTCTTTAGAAACTATCTATAGTCTTTTAGTTAGCAATTTTTTTGCATGTTTATCTTATTGCAAACATTGTTGTGCTTGGGCAATAGTGTATCCAAAGGAAAAAGTGCAGTTCTGTAGCCACAGCAGAGCATAAACACTGGAACTGTAATGTCTGGGGAATTTTTTTGTGGAGTAGACATGCAGAAAAGCAGAACCCTGGATAAGAAGGGTAGAAAGACTTACTGGAACAAACAGATTTAATCTTTCAGTTTTAAAAAACTTATCTGAAAGTGTAGATTAATTTCCACTGATCAATATTATTGTTGTATCTGCCTTCAAACAGGAACTGCAATGATTTAGATCAATATCTAGTCAGGTCATCTACTTTCTCTGCAATTTCTGGAAGCACACTTGGTAAGGTCCCCCGGGAATGCTATTTTGAAATTTCCTATTGTAATCTCCACATCTCTCTCTGCAGCGTGTATCAGAATTTGGTCTGCTCCAGAAGTTATCCAATTAAATGCAAAAACTGTGCAATTCATGTCAAAATGTATCTCTTCCACTTTCGCTTCCTTCAAATCTAAGATGTTCACAACATGACAACCAAACCGAAGTAGCAAAACAGACCAAACTATTTACTATTTAATCTTAGTTCTTTTTATTAATCATTATTAATTATTATGAAATTAAGCTTAAAAATCAATTTAAGTTCTTATTTAATCAGGCAACAGAAGATCACTGAAACCAGGAATGGAAATGAAGAGTTGCAAGTGTGCAATAATAACAGTTAATATGTTGCAGACATCAAGTGAGCTTCTGCTATAACACTGCAATTTTGGCAAAACAATTTTATTACATATTTGTCAGACCTGGAATATATCTGCCTACAACAAAAGTTTCAAGACAGAGACTGGTCAAGATGCACATGCAATAAACTGTAACTATGCATGTGTATTTGTCACTGCTGGAAAAATTCTTTCCTAGTCCAGACTAAGTGGGTTATTTTCATAAAGATGTTATAAGGGTTTGGGGTTTGGTTTTTTGTTGAGTGGGGTTTTAAAGGTTTCTGCTGCAGCTGGACAGTGATGCAGTCTGGGAGAAGGGGAAGAATGTTATAGCTTTTAGAGGATGCCCTGGATATGCTGCTGGGGAACTGGTAACACTCAGTCTACCCTTATGCTACTATAAATGTAAGACCCAAAGGGGAGTAAACTACCTACTACTTACAATGCAATAAGTACACATGACAAGAGGCAGGAATTGTGGTGTCATCCATGAGCTGTGAATCTATGGCATAGCTTTTTATTACTTGCATTCATAGCCATACTATAGACAATATCTCATGTCTAAAATATTATTTTAAACAACTAGTACTGTTTTAACTGACTGCACGCATCATGTCTGAGACATATTCCATCTTATGAAGTGTAGCACTGCACACAAACAGCACAATATGTTAACTAATAAAGAGACAGAACAACTTTTTCAGAGGCCAAACCAGCACTAAAGAACTAGACACGACAAGCAGTTATTTGTTTCACTGACTTAAAAGCAAGGAACAGAAAAAACACAGTAAGATGCATTGCTCCTCTTTTCTTAAGTACCTTATTTCTACAGAGTAATTACAAATAGAGCTAAACAAACTCTGTAGTATTCCAGTCATGAGATGCTTGCATTTGCACCCCAAGGATTCAGCCTCCAAGGTCTGTAGATGAAAGCTTCCTTGGAAGCTCAATTTCCTAATCCTGTTGCCACATGAACTTACTGCCTCCCACAGCCAAACCCTGACTTGGCCAGACTTTTAAGGTAGACATGCTTAAGATTCCTCCAGCATAAACGTCCTATGGCAGGGCAGAATTCAGAGCTTAAAATCAGAAAATCTTGAGTTCATAGTGATTAAAAACTCAAAACATAATTTTAAAATCAACTTAAGACGACTAGGGAAGATGAATAATAAATGAGAAAAATGAAAAATTTGTGCAAAATATTTCCCCAAACTTTGAAACCCTTGACAGCAATTCCTTGCTTCTGTGCTCAGCTGTAATTAACTCAGCAGCAGTTGACAAATTCTGGTTAGTCAAACTATTTGTCTTTCCAAACCAAACAAAAAAGTTACCTTTTTCTTTATTCAGTCTTACTTATTCTTAGCAATATATTCTCCTCATACACATACTTTAGACAGTACAAACAGGACATGATTTGAATATACACTGGAGTACAAAAAGAGAGATGTAGGGCTTCTTTGTTTCCCAGTCTAGTTTCTCACTTGAACTCTACTACAGAAAGTGATGCTTTCCCTACACCTCTACCTTGTGGCCTTTGCATAAACACTTGCACTGCTCTCACCTCTGCCAAGGTGCTAGGGGAACAGCCTGTGACTGCAGTGTTTATATATTCCTACAAACTGTTCCACAGCATTGATTATGGCAGCAGAATAAAAAACAACTGCTACTAAACAATATAAGAATATACTTCTCCAAATGGCAACTAACAAAAAAGTTAGAATAAAAGTCATAAAAAATCCATGATTCAGAGCACACATTCAGAGCTCAATCTGCCCCCAATCAGCCTAAAAATACAAAAACACTTCAGAATCCGAAAGCAGTAAAAAAAGATTAGATAAAAAGGTCAGCCCTAGAAAGCAATGTACCTCTGCAGGGCTCAGCAAAAGCAGAAAGTAGAAGTTGGGAACTAACAGACCTGCAGGTACCAGAGCTCACAGCAATTGATGTGATCATGATGAATAGTTGCACACAAGCTACTAACCCACGCCTGCTGTCCTCTGCTGCACGACAACAGCAGAAGCTGCCAGGAGCTCATTACCTTCCTCTAATAGTTAGCTCATGCCCACAGTGGAAGGAAATTAATTCTGAACTGAAAAATGAAGTGTTCCCAAGCAGACATGCCATTCCACAGCAGACAATTTCCTGCCCCAAAGGCACAAGCCCACATTCATTTCATGGTACAGCTAGGAAAATATGCCTGGACTGACTGCCCGCACCAGGTAGGCAGGCAGGCAGAGACCTTCAGGAATCCACAATACAACTTGCATCGTCTTCATCACTGCGGCATAACCAACTGAGGATGTTTCTGTCTACTCTATCTTAGTCTTCTATCTGCTCTTAACAAACTTGTTAAACTTGAATAGTCATATTTTTAAGGTTTTAAGTACCTAAAAAATATAGGGAGACACCTCACATGTAGTTTTTAAAAATGCTAGAGAAGAAAAACACTAAAAAAAAAAAAGAGAGATGCTCAACTGTCATATATGTTTCAGAAGTATGTCCCTTGAAGGTTTTCAAGTAATCCTAAAGCTTAAACCCAATATGCCATCTTTCATATACTTTAGGCATTGCTGTATGCAATGTCAGAATTACTTAAGGTTTATCAATACGTATACTGCCTTATGAAGCATCCAAACACTATTGTACTGGTCTCAAATAAACCGGCACTATTCCCGACTCAAAATCTGTACTCCTGCGTCAGTTGTTGCCACTTCTATATCTGAGGACTTTTTTTTTTTTTTTTTTTTTTCAAATCTTAGATCATGTAATTTCTNTTTTTGCTGAGCACTGAAGGTCCTGGAAAGAAGGCACTGGAATTCCTCCACCATGCATTAGAAATGGTTCTTCCCTGTTATCTAGTCAGTCATGCAGGTATTGCAAAAAATATATGTAATTTCTAAGTAATCCCATGGAAGATGAAGGTGATGCTGGTGATTGCTGCAACATGGATAGTCACTAATAGAAACATGCTCCTGTACTGGACCGGCAGTGGTTCAACAATGACCAAGATGAGGCTGAAGAACTCATCTGTGAGAACTTTTGCAGGATCTTTTCTTAAAACACTGACAACGAGCTGCCATTTCCAGATTCAGTGAAATGGCATAGATAGAAGTGCAGCAGACCTGCCAGTTAAGCTAGATGGATTTAGAGCACTCAGAAGGTGCAGCTGAGACCCCTCTGACTGTATCCATCAATGGCAGCATCCGCATGCCAAACTCCTACAAAACACTCCCTTTCAGGGTGGCTTTCCTGTTGTTCCATGAAAGGATTATATAAGCAACAGAGAGACAATAAATTCAGTGACGATTTTAACTTTATTAAAAACTCTTTCAAGATTTCATAAATAGCTTAATGAACCAGTGGGAAGAAATTATTACCTGAGAAATATTATCCTCCAAAACATTTGAAAAGGCCCATTTATTAACAAGCTTTATGCAGCATCACTTCTCCTGTCCTCTTCCTGTGTTTAATCTCCTGAGGATGGAATGATTTAGTCTAATTTACTGATTAATTTAAGAAATTAATTTTGTAAAATAACACTTGCCTGTCAGGTGGTCAAATCAGCTCATCTCACAGCCCTTTCTAATTTTAAAGTGCAAGAAATTATCTGCCTACTGAAAATTACTACAAAAACACACCAACTTTTTTAACAAGTCTGTAAATAACTCAGATTGCCACTATATTTAAAATGACTGTAAGTGGTAAAAACAGAGATAGTCTCAGGGCAAAGTTCTCCTCTCCTTAATACAGTTCTCTTTTGAGGTCTTCTTTGCTTGGCTTTGCAGTATCAAAAGTAAAATAAGTAGTGTGTTGTACGATGTAAAATTTTGGTATTTCATTTTAACTAGTTCAAATAACATTACTATATATTTAGGAATAAGCTTATTTTGAAAAGGGCAGTGTGATGGGTTGTTTTTTGTAGGCCTTCTTTGGTAACCAGGGTCAAGATCTAGGAAGTATTCCATCCCATCTCTTTACGTNGTCATTGTAAACCTGGTTAGGGCAAAGGTAGGACTACACTCTTTTCCTGCACGGGAAAATATCTTCTCACTTTTCAGGAAGCTCCATTCTACAAATTACTTGTTTATGTCTTGATACACTACCATTCTAATTGGGTTTGTGCTGTAGAAATTAATGATAAATTGTTACTATAAGGAGACAAAAGTCTTCTGTAGGGTCTAGCAGAGTCTCATTTCAGTAATCTCTTCAGGATGGAATGATTTAGTCTAATTTACTGATTAATTTAAGAAATTAATTTTTTAATTAATTAACAATTTTGTAATTAACACATCAACAACAACAACAAAACACCAAAAAAAAAAAAAAAAAAAAAAAAAAAAAAAAAAAAAAAAAAGGAAAAGAAAAAAAGGTAAGAAACTATGGGGTGCACAGAATTTGGAGAAGGATAAAATGCCAGAAGGGAAAAGAAACCTATTAAATGTTTCCTCTCTGGTGCTATGACTGAGTGCAAATGCAAAGAAGTACTTGACATTATTTAACAAGAACTGCAAGATTCAGAGTGGCTGTGTGGCACCCAAGATGGAGCTGGAAGTGTGTTCAACTAAAAGCTCCCAAAGTAGGCACCAGTGCATGAAACCGCCAACACTCTGGTAAGAGATCTAGGAAGGACAATGAAATACACAGGGAAGGGAATGACTGAAAGCAACGAGCAAAAGTTCCCAATAGGTGAAACTAAAAATCTGAAATTTGGGAATTTGCTCAAAACAAAACAAACACCATCACCCTGACCCATTTCTTCCTCTGACATTTTCCCCTTTCAGGGTGGGAAAAGAACCTAATAAAAAAAGCTTTGATAACTAATCCATTTTAGAGATACTCTCTGCTTACTTTAACAACGAAAATAGTTTGCTTTCATAGACCTGAGGCAAATTAGATTCAATTAGTGATCAGTTCAGTCCCTTAATGCTCCCTACTCTGTGACAGATTTCTGCATATGAGGGAATACATTCCTACAGCAGAGCTTTGCACAGTATTTGAGGAAGCAAAAAATTAGCAATTCCTGAAGATCAAAGGCCCATTGTGCTATTGGCACTACTGCCCCTGTTAAAAATAACCTCCAAAATGAGGATTACTTTAATATTCTGTGTCATCAATGTTGCTATGACAAAACAAACAAAAAGCAACCCCCCCCCCCACAAAACAAAAACAAACAAACAATAAATCAAAACGAAGCCCTGCCAAACTGAGTTACTCAGACAGTGAGCAATTCCCAGATTTTGTTTCACTTCAACAACCAAAGTATTAAGGACACTCTCTGTTGTTAATGAATCATACCTGTAATTGCATCAGCTGTGATGAACTGTTCATAACTAGCTGATGCAGAATTAAAGCATTCCAAGCACACTCAAAATCAATCTGTAGGAGATGCAAAATTATGCTGATTATTTTTAAAAAAGAGTAACCTTCCTTCTCTCAATTTGTACCAAGAGATCCATCAGGTACACTGTAAGCCAGAGCTTACTAACAGGAATCTTCCCCAATGCAAAGCATCAGAGGGTTTGGAGTTAGAAACAGCAGTGAGGAATAACAGAATTTCTCCACACCAACCCTGCTCTGTCAGCCAGAGGAGAACAGAAGAGGCTCAGATTTAGCAAAACATTAGATAGGTTGCTATGAACCATGGTACCACCTAAGAGAAGTTACATGTCTTACTTCACCTCAAAGAAAGTAGTAGTTGCAGAATCATATTCTTAAATTGATGTGGCTCTGGAGAGCAAGGAGTTCTCATTCCACCTCATGGACCACTCCTCCTTGAATGATTCCCTGGTATTCAGAGTAACCACTGGGTCAGTTATCAAACCAGGAGGATAATAAATGGGGACAGGTATCACCAAAAAGGTCACTTCTCTCCACATCTGTTGAAATGCAAGTGAAAAATCCTTGCTGCTTCACCAATCCCATTCCTAAATGTGTTAAACTGAAGCTGTGCAACACTCGTTCCACCTCTGAGGCTGCTACTCTGCCTAACCATGTGGTCACATGCTGTATCTGAAATACCACCACACATCCACTACATTTTGCCAGTTATCCTTGACAAGCATTGCAGACTTTAGTACGGTGAATACGGAACTGTCTGAAAAGCGTAGCAAAATGTTGAAAACTGAGAAATCGAGCATTTTCCCAGTAAAAGGGCAAATTTAATTTTATGTGCTATAACTTATTAAAAATTAATATTACACATTTTTTCCCAGCTTAAGAAGAAGGAGCTTCATATTCAGGCAAGGAACAAACTTTAAAAGACTAAATCTGGAAGGGAAATTCTTGAACTTTTAGAATGTGTATTTTATTAATAAACCCACCTGCCCTTATAGTGGAACCCAAGACAAATGCAAAGAAAAAACAATACAGGCATTGGAAAAGGCATAAAAATCACTGCAGTTTACTTTTTTCTTGCCCCTCTCCGTATAAAGTGAATAATCTTTACAGAGCTGGACTAAAATCACAACCAACAGGTTTTGTAATTATCAAGTCTCTTGGCTTCACTGTGCCATTAATCACCTGCAAACACCATGCACTGCCTCACATCCTCCTCCATTGTGAACATTATTCCACAATTAAGCAAGATGAAAGTAAACAATGTCATAAGAACATCAACACTATTTTATGCAGTGCAGTATTAAAAAAAGAAAAATGACTGAAAGAAAATCCAAAACATGTTATTCCACACGTTCAAAGATGGCAAGTGAGGGGATGATCAAATGAGGTATCTAGAGAGAAAGCATTCAAAATGAAAAATGCCAGCTGGCAAACTTACAGTACTCGTAGCACAAGGCAGATTACAGATTTAAAAAAAAAATAAAAATAAAATTAAAAAATTAAAGAAGAAAGAAATAGCCTATAGTATGTGTCTGCTGTAGAAACAGTTTTGGGCCTTTCCAAGCTTAACCAATGCAATATCTTCGCCCTGTAATTGCTTGGGTTAACAATACAGAAATGCAAGTGCTTGATCTTTGTTCATTTTGAATTCTGAGTATGCCATTACTTATTAATCCCTCTATATTTCTTTTATGAAGTGCTTCTGTTAATGATCCTACACTATATCAGGAATGATAGTACATAAGGAAAATGAAGACATAAAAGCACACTTACAAAAATAGCTCAAAACTTTACAGAATTACATATCCATATATTTACTGAAAAGAGTGACCTTCATAAAGGAAGGCAATTGTATAAAGTTGCAAAGATACCCAGCAGCTCTCAGCATATAATAAGAAAGTACATTTTTGATCTGAGGTTTCATTACCTGAAACAACAGAGTGACTTACACTGCGTCAATCTATAGCTCAGTGCATTTAGTAACACCAATATTTGACTGGCAGATTTTGATGTATCTAGTAAGAATAGCACACCAAAATTATACAGGAAACCACTAGGTGACCGGCTGGTCATAAAGATGACCTACAGTTAACCTTAGGATAGCCACACACATTCATCCAGATTCTTGGCACAGAGGAATTAACAGCCAATGCCACAACTCTTGTTCTAAAGACTGAGCTGTCATTTTTGCATCTCTCACCCAAGCCATTATGCAGAGAGAATAACGCACCTCAACATGAAAACATGAAAAGAGAACCCACGCTGTCTGCCAGCGTGACATGATCTTCTAGTACATCAGAGATGCTACCACGCAAGACTTGAGTAACGCGCCATCTGAAATACTTTTGAATCAGGTCACTCTTGTTTAAAGAATAAGTGTCTGAACTGGAAAAGATGCAGAGAAAGGATTTGAGAATAATCAGAAAAGTGAAGAGCACATTTTTACCAGAGATTACAAGCTTGACTTGTTTAGTCCTGTGGACTGAAAGCCAGGATTGCTCTTCCAGCATAACCACTGGGGAGGGAGGAAGCATGATTAAGTCAAAGGACAATAACAGCAGTGGAGTAAACGGGTGTAAACTTACTCATTAAGAAGCTTAGCCTGGAGATGTGAAGAGGATTTCTAAACAGGCTTCAACTTGAGACTGATTACTTTATGAAAGGCATTATATGAGATGCAAAACCAGGGACTGGAGTCAAAAGCCCTTATATTTTCAAACTTTGCTGACTTTAAACAGTTCTAATTAGGGCTTCCTTCTCTCTCACTAGGTCAGGAATGGGGCAGATGGCCTCCTCAGGCACACTCAGCTCACCCCGCAGTCCGGGCTGCTCAAGGACTCCAGTTACCACATGAAGCCCAGTTCCTGACTTGCACCTTTTGTCCAGCTCCCAGGGAACAAGGAGGGCAGCCTGCATTGCCATCTAACCACCCAGGGGCCTGTCTAGGCCTTGGCAAAAATCCTTGAGTTCCTCAATAACTAGAAAAATGTTCAACAGCAGCACAGCTCACTACAGTCTGCAACACCACCAGGAAAGCTTACTCCTTCACACTTTGCTTCAGACTTCTTGCAGACTGGATGCTTCAAGGCATTTTACAGACTGTACACATTTTCAGGTTTTGAGTTGTTTCTCAAAAGCCTAAAGGAATAATAAAGAAAAAACAAACCTGAAAATTCAGAGCACAGTTCTGCAACACAGGATAAACTGTATCATAAGGTTAGTCCAAAACCAGAGAATTACTTGCATTCTACTTTCTATTTCATACAAAATGACACAGCTTGGATAATACAACTTCATTAATTAGATGGTTGTATGAAATCGGGCAATACCTGCCATCCCCCTGTATCCAAGACCAAGCATGTAACAGCAGGTGCTGCAATCAGAATGCTATTTCACTGTGATTATTACAAACAGGACCAGTTGACTACTTGACTTAAAAGAAGAAATAAAGAAAACAGAGATCATGCATGTTTCTGGCAAAGTACCACCACTCTTCACAGTCAGTGCTTGCATACTCAACAGTGCTTAAACAAGCTGGGGTTATGTATAGCACCCTAATATCTTCACTGGTTTGCTCACACCCAGGGGAGCTGGGATTGCTGTGCAACAGAACTAAATCATTCCTGAGTCATATTAGTAAGCAGCCTAAAGGAGGACCAATTTGCAGTCATGATAGGGATCTTCACAGGTGGTATGCAAGGGCTAGCAGTGCCAGCAGCCATGCAGGGAAAACTGTGGGAAGAGGTTTTGTCTGAATTTAAAACTGCCATAGGGAAAATATTTAACTGTGGACTACTGCATCTAGTAAAGGCAGGGCCAGCAGCACAAGAGATGTGAAGAACAGCAAGAGTCTTGCCCAGGGCATTCAGATATCATAAGGCAACCCAAGTCCTAGGGTATAGTCAGTCCAGGAGCTATAGTTTCCAAATCCATCATACTGGAATGATACTTGGTTGTGAGATGCTACAGAAGCAAATGTTATCACTAAAAAAGCTCATTGGAGAGCATTTGCACCTTAGAGCTGTATTATTACATTCAACTTCCTGAACAGAAAAGCGTATCAATTACTATTTAATAAACAAAACCATCCTCAGTCCTTTACCCAAGCGCCAAAACAATGAACCATGCTAGTCCTTTCTGCAGGAGCTGACCCACTGTCTCCAACTCCCTGAGAGCTGTTCAGGAACTTGCACCAAGCAAGAGGGGCAAGTGGCTGAAGAGCCAGACCACGGATGCTCTTTAACAGAGCAGTATGTCACAGTGCGACACAGGGAGAACAGCTGTGACTCATTTCACTGTCTACTGAACATGAAATGAGTTTGTTTCCATCTGTAGTAAACTGTGCTACCACTTGTGATATATATTAGGCATTGCTGCTACCATGTCTTCTAATACCATGGTAAAAATTACAGATTAAGCAGCAGTTTAAAATTAAAATTAAAGATTAAGCTCCAGTTTCTGTTGCATGAGACAGTGACACAGTTTTGGCTGCATTAGTCTGATTTCTATACTCAATGATCGGGTCTGCAAAAACAGAGGGCCAAGTGTTGATCTGTTATTTGCCAAAACGCCCAATAGACATCAACATCAAAGGTTTGCTCACCGTGACTTCCCAGCTGGGACACAATAAGGGATGTGCAAATCCAGTTATTAGGAAAAGAAGTATTTCAATAGGTACTCAAAACATGCCTCATTTTCTAGCACCAGGTTGTGAGACCTAATAACCTGACATTATCCAATCCTTCTTTCAGAGACTGTAGTAAATCTTGCGGTCCCAGCAGCAGAAAGACATGAATCCCAAGAGCATTTTAAAGTCAAGCATGGTTCTCTCATTATGCTCCTTTACTTAATCTTCTACAGGCTAAAAATGAAACATCTTTAAAAGTTCCCTTAGACATCTTTCTACCACACAGACCTAGGGCAGTGCCAGGTCCCACAGCAGTGAATGCTGCCTGAGTCAGCATTAGTGTCACAGAGGTGGTGACCAGACACCCTCAAACATTTGTCCAGTTAGAAGTCTCCACATGGCTGATCTGCCATATGAGAGTAAAAATCAGATGGCATGCAAAAGTCTAATGAATACACACAGATTTCGGCAAATATTTAATGAAGTGGCATCAAAATTAATAGCAAAATAATATCACAAAACTAAATATTTTGACAGTCAAACAGTTGGCTTCATTACCACTGTCACCCTTCTTAGGCAATTATTATGTCATTTCATGTCATAACAGTCAAAATAAGTTTGTGTTAGGACACAAACAGGTAATAGGCTGCTTTTCTTTCCAATTCTGAATGGAAAAACATGAAATATTGTGATTTCCAGTACAGTGCAAATTTCAGTTTGTGGCTAACTCAAACTGTCAAATCTTGGCAAGTCATTATCTCCCTTGTCCTTGAGAAGTAAGTAGAGATGCTTTTAATGAAGAAATAAAGCTTCAACAGAAATTCTCAGCAAGGTTTCAGAGTTGTGTGCATTTGTGCTACAATTGTGTCAGTAGTATACTTGTTTTATTTGCATTGTAACAAAGTCATCAAAATTACCAAAATAATCACTTTTTCTCCAGACTGGTACATTTAATGAATCTCAGAAATATAACCTTTATATTTCCCTTCCCTCTTTGATCAAATTCCAAAGGTGTGACAGATGTGGTATAGCTACAGGAGGTTCCCAAACTGTGATGCAGTTGTACCACAACATACCTCAAAGTGGTACCCAAACCCTGCCCCAAGTGCCTAACATCTCTCCCAGAGCACAGCTAGGCACAAAGCCAGGAGCCGCTGCTGCTGACAACAGTAGCATCTTTGCAAATCTAATTCAGGAAAGCCAATTTTTTTAGTGTAGGACTGGAAGTCACAGGCTTCTGAAGCTTAATTGCAGTCTAAAAATGATTCCCTGAACATCCTCAGATACATCACACTATCTCTCATCTATCTTATACACGCCCTTACTTTTCCTCACAATTTCATCTTGTCTTTTTCAGCTAGGCATAAGGTAGGATTTCATACAACCAAATCCAAACAACCTTGAAAATAACAAGTGTTGTGCTTCATTAATTTTCATAAAAAAGTGAACGGACATTGGACCAAGCACTCATCCTGCTTTTGTATCACACAGCACTGGTTTCTTAGGAATCAGAGCTGAATTTCAGTGTTGGCAAAAGCAATTTTAAAAGGAAAAACAACCAAAATGCAAGGGTCAAATATTGCTGAAGTATTTAGACATTAAGAAAAACTTTTTCTTGGGGGGGGGGGAGAGGGGAGAAAGCAGCCCAAACACCAAAACAGGGCTCCCCAAGAACACTACACCCCAACCAAAATGTAGTTTTCTGCCAGAGGACCAGGACACAGCAGTGCTTGCAGAGGGGAAAAGTGAAAGCCCCAGGAAGTCCACTTCTTTGTGGGTTAGGCTAGACCCTATCAGACAGTGACAGAATAATGACAAATACCTTTAATTTTTTGACACATAACTAGGAATATTTTTATTCTGAAACTCGTTAGATACACAGGCAAAGTCAAAGTGTTCAAGCCTGGGTAACTGAAAGTAAGGTAAAGCCCCGTACTTGGGAAGGACTGCCTTCCCTCAGGGAAATCCTGCCACAACTTGCCTATTTCAGAGGCCCAAAATTTTCTCTGGAGAAATTATTTTTATGAGCCACCAGTGATTCATCCTTGGCAGAGTGATTTAACTTTAGTCAGCAATGCTGAACTCTAGCAAGAAGAGGAAAATCATCCTGGTCTTTCTGTCATTTCAGTGGCAGAACTGAATACCTTCTTGTTAGCAAGTCCCCTCTAGAGCATCGTTGGATGCAAGGAACACTACAAATACAACTTATCAAGGACACACCAACGCTGGCAGTAGGAAGCTCATTAAGGGGAGTACTATCATCATTTGACAGGTAGTCCCACCCCCAGGATTTTCTGCAGCACAAAGCTCCTACTACTCAGCTTGTCTCCAAGGGTTTAATTACCTTCTGGAAATGAAGCATGGGTGTACAGGGGAAACTTCTGGGAAGGATTCAGTTTCATACAAATCAGTTAAATCCCAGAGGCTTTACATGTGCTAAAAGGTTTTAAAAGACCATGTAATTTTGTCAGTGGGCTGTTTAGCAGCAGACATTTGCTGTATAAAAATCATTATCTGATTTAGTCTTTTATTATCTTTGTCACCACTCCAGAGAAATGAGATGTAATAATACCATCACAGTTGCTGTTTTAGAAATGTACAATATATACTCAAAATTATCAAACACCTCTTTCATAAGACCAGGTCTATCTGACTTCAGCAAAAATCATTAGAAGAGGTCTTCAGCTAAAAATATTTAAATATGGAAAAGATCACTTGCTGAAAAGACTAACAGCAGTAAAGACAGCATGTCAAAGATGATGACTCTCACAGCTAATCCCCATGTATCACACTGCATATTTACTCCTTGATATAATAAGATCCGTGTTTCTCTAAATAAGAATTCATCAACACTAATATCGCTGGCAGAAAGAGGACACAGAATTTAAATCTTGTAAATAGGGTTTATAAATAATATCAGATTTTTCTTTCTTTCCATCTAGCTTCCATTCCAAAACCCATTTGTCACAATCCAATAACACAGTAATGCTGACAATCTACAGCACAGCTGATGTTAAAAAACCCACCACCTTCAACTAGAAGACACATGCCTGATGAAGTCCATTCATCACTGCAAACTCCTTCCTAATCTTACACATCTTGGGGTACTTCAGAATCCCTAGGTGAGGCATGGCCTTCACAAAACCCCAACTGGATTTTCAAACATCTTTGGTGGGTGCACAATTAGTATGTGTCTCCAGAGATGCTGATCCACAGCTCCCACATCCAAGCTGGCCAGGGGTAACTCACAAGCGGCGTGCATTCAGGTCAGCACACACTAACACACAGCTCACTCTTGCTCTCCCCAAAACTTTATGCTTCCCAGCACGTTCCCCTTCTATCGTCCAGTGGCAGGGGATAAGCCAGAAGGCCTTATATTTTCGCTTCCAATTGGTGGATCAATCTCAAGTGTTTGGTAGTGAAATCAAGACCTACACCTTCCTTCCCCTTTCCCAGTCATCTTTGGTTGGGCTTGCAAAGCCCTCCCTTCTGTGGGAGGGGGAGAAGAGGATGACATCCCTCACTTGCCATCCCAGGACTCCACAGTTGTCTGAGTATTGCCTTTCACAGAAAGTCTGGTACAGCTCATAAACATTAGGGTGCCCACATGTTCAGTGGCCAGATGTGCAGTAACCAAGTTAATGCCATGCAGCAAAGAGCAAGTACAGAAAATGGAACAAAGGTGTTCAGGTGGCCAAGGGCAGACAGGTTTCTGTCACAGGTTTCCCATCCTTGCTCTAGAGCTTCTCGTAACACCACTGGACTTCCGTGCACCGCAAGAATGGCAACCTATTTATCCTTCTTCCTAATGGAAATCACAGGCCTGTCAGAACGATATCAATGAATGAAACTGTTTGCTGAAGTTAAGTAGATGAGCTGGAAAACAGCTGAGTTGAAATGTTTGCTAACACTAATATTTCAGCAGTCTATTAGAGGAGTAATACAGAGTCCTGCTGCTTGGAGTCATTTGAAATAAGCTAGAAAAATTTTAAATATAACATAAATATGAGACTATTACCAGAATAGCACAGATCCTGGAAGTTGTGCCTCTCAGAAAACCTGTCCTACAGTCTCCCTTAATGCAGTTATTTAATTCCTTATACTCAGAATAATAGAGAATGCTCTTTCTATGTGTTTTAGAAATCAGGAAGGGTAAGTTTTAAAACAGCAAGAGAATCCACACCTAAGTGATCTGCAGATATATTTTGCTGTGATTCGTTATGATTTTCTGTAACTCTAATTTCATTGTTTAGTTGCTTTACAGTAAGGACTGCCAATCTTACGAAAATCCAGTGAATGCGTCTTCCATAAAACACTGACTTTTTAACTTGAGAGGAAGGGGGAGTGTTTCAACCTGCTCTATGTTCCACAGAAGTTGTATTACTCGTTTACAGTCATCTGCTCTTAGGATTAATGCCTACTCATCTCTTTCCCATACCATGAACCAACAAATGCAAATTAATACAAATTATCTATTAACTCCTCAGTGCAACCACTGATCAACTCTGGAACTGTTCTGTCAACTCAAAGCACTAAAGGATCTGGCTCCAAATGCCTCACTGCACGATGAGGAGTGAAAACATTCCTAAGCTACATTTTCCATTTCAGAATTTTGAAAAATTAATAGCGCATACTGTTTCATGTAATCATCCAAGGCCCCCAGCCCCCAAAAAGGAAGGCAAGAGAGAAAATGATGTTTTTCTTGCTATAAATCATCACAGAACTGGTATATCCTGGCAAAATATCTTCCATAGAAATTGATTTTTAAACTGCGGTACTTGCAGAAGTAGACTACCCTGTATCATGTCCAAAAGCAAATATAAACATCAGAAGAAAATCTTACAAGACTGTTTAAGTATTTACTTTTCTTTTTTTCCTTCAACCTTTATTTTTTCCTTTTAATTGTTTTTATTTGTGTGTTTGTGAGGACATAACAAAAAAGAAGGCATTTAAATATGAGCTTGAAATTGCATCTCATTATGTTTTATGTTGCGCTAGGAATGGAATTACTTCTTCCACTAACTCCACATCTGAGTTACTGACAACCCATTCTCAGCATACTAATTTACAGCTAATGATGACACAGTAGATGAGACTGTTTCTAGATACTAGCTAAATATTCAGCGGAATGGCTTAATTAAAAACATCACCTTCTTGTCACTGTATAATTTTTTCCAACTTAAAAAAACTACAACACATAATGGATTTCAACTGCAAAAATACAATTAAAAAAAGGAACAGACTCACTCTTACCTCAGGTTTCCTCCCACCCTTGCTGCATTTAGCATAACAATCTGCAGTACATTGAGGCCTTTGTCCAATTGTCCCTCAGGATAGCAACAGATAAAGCCATTATAAATTCTAAATATAGCATTCTGGATATAAAAATTAAACAACAGTTACATAAAATTGCATATTCTTACAAATCAATACTTCTTTTGTATGAGAAAAATAGCCATAAAATCATATAGTTAATGAGTTTCTGGTAAATCAGTATTTCAATCCACATCGGGAAAACTGAAAACAAAAGCCTTTTGAAAGGTGAGAAAACTCAAGGTAATGAAACAGAGATGACCTGTGCTGCACTTAGCAGGCATTCCTGAGAAGAATCAACACTTACCATTTATTATCCCACAGTTATCATACATCTCTTCTACTCTACAGCTAAATGGAAACCACTTTGTTATTACTCAGTAGCTATTATTTAGCTTTTACATTTCAAATTAGTTTAAAATGAAGGCATAGAGGTTGAGGCTTGTGTAAATATTGGAACCACTAGTTCCTGTGGATTTCTTCATCACTGTTTTCTGTATGTAAGGGAAACTCCAATGAAGAAACAGCAAAGGGATGGACAGGAGATGGACTCAAACTGAACAGTGAGCTGATTGATGATCTTTCCAGAGTAAAAGAATAGTTTATGAGCAGAACAGAAGGACCCCAATCAACTGGTAAGGAATTTTCTCCTAGTAATTTCACTGCTTATATAGCATTACATGTGTCTCACTTTTGTGGAATGAACAATGAAGATGTATACAGAAGAACTGACAACTTGACACTGGTTGACAAAAGATGCTCATGCACAAAGCTGTGGTACAGTGCTCGACACCCTCCTGCTGTATCCCAGGTGCAAGAACACATTGCAAACAAAGATGGTGAAAACACGTCCTTGCTCCAGCTGAACTTTACGCTGGGTTACAGCACAATGGCTCTCTGAACCAGCAACACACATGTAGGCTTGGCCTCCTGCAGTCCCTACAGACATCAGTCATCTGTACCCAGAAGGGCTGCACAGCTGCTTCCCACTCCCTAAGTGCTAAATGGTGACACCCATTCTTCCATGTGAAGCACGGTGGGGAAGAGAAAACCAGATATCTACCTCCAGAAGGGCATCCATGGCATGTGACAGCGGCCACAAACATTGGTCAAGGACCGAGACCATGCCTGAAACCTTTGAGCTGGCCAAAGGCAAAGCCTGTGCCACACTGACTTCGGCCCAGCATATACAAAGATGAGGAGTTTTGGAATCTTTCTTACCCCCTGCCTTTCATTTGCCTTCTCAGTCTAGCTGTTGCTTCATCAGGTGAGAGCAAGCTTTGAAGTCCCTACTTTGAGTGCAGCTCAGCAGAGAGATCTGGCTGTCTGGGACCGGCATGTACCCACCAGCACAGGAACTGCAGGCTCAACACAAACAAAAAATAACAACAAACAAAGGCTTTAAAATGAGTCTGCAACAAAACCTTTCAAAAAAGCTTCTTTCATGATGGATTTAAAATCAATAGAACAGTGCTCTTGCTGTAATTACTCACTGCTAGCACAGAAGTACAGGCTGCAATGGGAAGAGAGGCAGAAGGCCAAATTCATTCCTGATGTAAGCAGAGAGGTTGTACAGAGGACAGCAAAAAACACAGCCTCCCTTTATGTGTCTCAATCTGACCCACAGTGTTCCAAAGATCACTGCTGCTGATCACTCAGATGACACTACATTAAACCAATAAAGACATAGCAAAACAGAAATGTACCATTTATTCACTTTGTGATTTAAGTATTAGTTTAAAGAACAGTTTCAGCCTTAATAGGATATCTTCAATTTATTCAAATGGTTTCTGAAGTTCTTGCATATGCTCCATTTTTCTGATATAACTCATTTACACCTGAGGGAAGCCTCCACTTACAAGGTTACAACACTCCTCTTTGTCAGAGTTAATAGCAGTTCCTACCACCAACATTCAAGCTGTCAGTCAGACAGACATTTGCTATAAACATCTTCATTTCCTTTTATTTCTGCAGACACCTTTAAACAGCACCACTTCTCAATTCATAAGGCATATTAGTGCTGTTACTGTAGTGCAACATCTCTCTAGACAGTCTCACATAAAATTAAATGCCAGTTTAGCAGCTTACAAACCTTACAGCAGTTGGTTTATTCTCCCTCATTATTGTAACAGAGCAATCAAGAACAGCAGACTATTATAGCATCATGTAACACAGCTTCTCTATCAACCCAGTGGCATAAAATTAAATGGCCATCTGAAAGATAAAGTAAACCACTCACTTATATCTGACAGTTTTGTGACACTACTAAGCAAATAACCACTGCAGACAGCTAAAATCAGGACAGTTCAACTTGTCAAGGGTTAACCTGTTCACGCACTGGGGCCTAAGCTTTTCTCTTGCTTAAGGACTGTTTAATTATGTATACCAAGTGCAGCAGCTCCAGCAGGAAAGATTAAAACAGACTCTCTCAGCCTAATGCAAGGACATTTAAACAGAACATTGCAAGGCTACAGACCAAAGCCTCCCACGTTCATGTGCATATCTTAAGAATCAGAATAAAAATATCATACTCCAATAAGATAAATGAATAAATAAACAGATAAATAAATAAATAAATCTGAAGGGTCTCAGTTACACACTGAGGTAAGATTTAGGAAACAGTTTTCATATGAAGCTGCATTTTCTAATCCTTACCATTGCAAGTGCTTAAAAAGTGCTTGGATGCTTTTGAAATACCAAAAAGAGTATGCAGCATGTCCATCATGTGATCTTTTTAACTTGCATGGAAATAATCAGGTCCTTTAACTTAAAATTGACTTTCACTTGCAACAGAAGCCCTCAGAACCAAACATTTAGGATGCTTCAAGGCACCCCTCATTGCTTGTTCCATCAGCAGTTTGCCCTCAATACACAAATATTAAGAATACTTTTTGAAACAGTCTCAACATAACCCGCAAGCGATAGAGGACATCCTTATGTTACATATTTTTATTTCTGCAGTATAATCTGCATTTACCACATCCCTTTGGCCAAACTACCTGAATCCTGTCTACCTTGTCCAGCCTGATCAGGAATGTTTTAACATTTGAAGTTTCTGAGATATTTGATAGTTAATATTTATGGAAGTTGAGGGGAAAAAAGCCTCCACACAACCCAAACTCATCACCTTTACATAAAATAAAAGGAAAAATTAAAAAGACAACACACAACCCCACCTGCAGAAGAATGCCCAAAGCAACTCCCTCCCTCTTACAAATATATAAATATGCCATGGGATGGGGATGCACAGCAGGGGCAAAGGCAGTCTGCAGAAGGAAACTGCTCCCTCACCATCCTCAGACAGAACCGAGGCCTCATAGAGCCTCTAAAGAGCAGAAGAGACACCCTGGACTCAATGTATGGAGCCAACACGTTCTGGCTGATGCTGCAAGCCCTGGATGACATTTGGAAACCAGCAATAACATGGCACAGCTTTTCTCCTTTGTGCTGCTCTTTCTTTATTTGACTACTGTACAAATACTGTAGCAACACATTGCAGCAAGATGAAACAATCATGCATATGAATATGCAGTTCTCTGCAGAAGATACTAAAATTATTTCTGGACTGCTTTCCTATTCCAGACAAAATTTGGTTAAAGAAACTGAAATTTTCTATAAATTAGTGGAAAGCAAAAATAATTTATATGGATGTGTAATCAGATAATAGGGAAAAAAATACCGTAATGAAAGCAAAAGAAGTGCATAAAGGAAAGTCATTCTTCTCATGGCCCTTTTACCACCTCTCAGCAGAAAAACTCTCAATAGAGATCTCCTTTTTTTCCACCCTTTCTACCCATCACATTAAATTTCAGAGAGAGAGAGGAAGCATCTACAATTTCATTTTACAAGCCCTTTGGAAAAGTAAGATAGATTTCTCAAGCAACAGGAACTCTTCAAGTCTCTTTTATATCTTTTTTTCTCGCAAATAGATGCCTTCAGGGAGCTCCTCCTGCCCCTCCTGCTAAGCCCAAGCACTGATATAAAAATCAGGCACTCAAAGGCTGACAAGCAGCAGATTCCCAGAAGCCCAGGGTATACTAACATTAAGCTCTCCAGCAAGATCTCAGAACTTCCCAGCGTAGTTTGGTTTTTTTATTTTCTGTAATATAAGGTGGAACTGCTACAAGTAGAACACAAGCAGTAAGTGGAGGGAAATGTGCACGAGGAACTTGGAGCAACCTTCTCTAGACTTTGTTAGCTCTGTACTAAGAGCTACATTTTCCAAACTCTATTCACTGTGGGGTTTGTATTAAAAATTAAAACAGCAAAAAATTAAACCATTGCACAGACCCATTACCAATTATGGCAATGGAGAATGTGTGCTCATTTAGTGCAACCTTTTAATATGCATTAAAAAATTCTAAAAAGCAAATTACTCACAAAGCAGCAAAATCCCTCTCCATACCACAGTGCAGTCTATACATTCTGGTCTGTTCTTTTATGAACCCCATTTTAAGCATTTAACAGCAACATGGAGCTGACCAAGCACCTCTGTTCCCCAGTCAAATTCATTTCAACTTGAAATGCTGAAATGAAATCAAGGGAAATCAGTTGATGTAATCTTTTGGGAATTCAGTAAAGCTTTTTTTGATATGGTCTCTCACAGTATTCTTCTGCACAAAATGTCCAGCACACAGCTGGATAAAGATGTCATTTGATGGGTGAGCAACCAGCTCATGAGTCAGGCACAAAAGGTTATAGCAAAAATGGGGTTGTATCAGGTGGTGACTGGTCACTAGCAGAGTTCCACAGGGCTCCCTTTTAGGGCCAATTCTTGCCAACATCTTCATAAACAATGTGGATGCAGAACTCTACTTAATAAGTTTGCTGATGACATTAAAATGGGAGGAGCTGCTGGCTCTCTCAGAGGCAGGGAGCCCTGCAGAGAGACCTCAATGAATCAGAGGGCTGGACAATCACCAACTGTATGACGTTTTAATGAAGGCAAGTGCTGGATTCTGCATCTGGGATGGGGCAACCCTGGGTGTATGCATAGACTGGAGAACGAGACACTGGAGAGCAGTGCAGTGGAAAGGGACCTGGGGGTCCTGGTTGATTGCAAGTTGAATGTGAGTCAGCAGTGCCCTGGCAGCGAGGAGGGACAACCGTGTCCCTGGGGGGCATCAGGCACAGCATGGCCAGTTGGGCGAGGGAGGGGATTGTCCTGCTCTGCTCTGCACTGGGGTGGCTCCACTTCAAATCCTGTGTGCAGTTTTGGACACCACAATATAAGAAAGATATTAAGCTAAGTCTAAAGGAGCACTGTGAAGAAGGTGAAGGGCCTTGAGGGGAAGCTGTACAAGGAGCAGCTGAGGTCACTTGATCTGTTCAGTCTGGAGGAGACTGAGGGGAGACCTCATTGCAGTCTAAAACTTCCTCATGAGGGGAAGGGAAAGGGCAGGCTCTGATCTCTGCTCTCCGGCGACCAGTGACAAGAGCTGAGGGAATGGTCTGAAGTTGTGTCAGGGGAGGTTTAGGTTGGATATTAGAAAAAGTTTCTTCACCCAGAGCGTCATTGGGCACTGGAACAGGCTCTTCAGCAAAAGTGTCCAAGGATCAGCCTGTCTGAGTTCAAGAAGTATTTGGACAATACTCTCAGGTGCATGGTGTGATTTTTGGAATTGTCCTGTGCAGGGCCTGAGTTGGACTTTGATGATCCTAATGGGTCCCTTCCAATGCAGGATACTCTATGATTCTATAAATTGCAGTCTTCTTCTTTTGAACACCCCAGCAAATGTAAATTGCTGGCTTCTACATTCACAGGAAGCAAAAGAGTTGCATGTGCCAAAAAGGTACCAAAATTACAGCTGGGCTTCATTTGTGGCTCATGATAGGCTGGAAACACTATTACTGGACTGCACCAGTCCCTTACTGGGGTGCTCAGTCTCACATATGCCTGCACAGAGCAAGCCAGTATGGCAGAGTACATTCCCATCAGCGGACACGTTATCACTGTGTGCTGCTTGCTGATCCCAAGCTAGCAAATATTTAGAGAGCTCTGGGTAACCCTGTTTTCCATCAAGCAGAAACCCTGCCAAGCTTAGCTAGCATTGCATGCTCTGTCATTAGGGGCATATCTTACTTGAGATTTAGAAATGCCAACTGCTGCAGTCCAAAGAATAACAGTGCCATTTATTCAGAGTACAGCACAGTTCTGAGCACAGTATTAAATGCCAGAAAGTTTAATTTATATCTGATATAAAAGGACCTAGCTTGGCTGTCAAAAATGCAGGTTTGTATTGTTTCCTAAGAACATAACTATGTTACTTCCAATATAAATCCACTTCTATGCTTGCTTTGTATTTTTGTGCTCAGAACTGTTTCTGAATTCAATAGGTCAGCTCTGTAAAATAGCAGTAAGTTCATGTTCATGCTTATTCCTATGCAAACCACAGCATACCTGAACATTTCCTCTCACGGCCTGGTTCTCACAATGATGAATGCTGTGGTGATTCAGTAAAAGAGCAAATAGTACAATTAATACGACATAAACCCAGTTCTCAATAGCGAGTAACTCACAACAATTTACACTAACTCGATGAGCTAATGAAACAGACAGAAACCAGTGAAATGACTTCCTGAAGATGTTTCAGCTGGTCAGTGGCAGAGGTAGCATCAACAGAAATATAAGCCTGATGACTCTTCTTCCAGCATTCAAGAGACCATAAGAAGCACTAGTGCAAGCACTCTCTTTTTATGTAATTTGTCACAGACAACATAAACCAAACCAACCTGAAAGCCCTGGGTTAAGGGACAACTGGAAGTCAAGAGTACAGTGCATGTGTACAGCATTTGTCAATTCTGTGAGTTCCTCTCACTAAACCCTATTCACAATATGAGATCCAAACCTCAGCTCATCACAGCGAGGCACCTCCAATATATAAGCAGGCCCTGACTATACACTGCAGTGTCCTGACTTAGCTCTCTGGCAACAAGCAACAGTACAGCTAAAAGGATATAAAAGGATAATAAGCAGACTGATTAGCCCCTACAAAAGTTCAGCATTTCTAGACAAAGACAAAGCACACAAAAGACAAATTTAGATATAGGTCAGCAGGTCTTGTGACATCATAGACACTTTCTTCAACATTTCATCACCAAAGTGCTACTACTAGGCCACGTTAAACAGAGAAGCATGTCAAGCACCTTACCTTAAAATCTGGATTACTACAACCTCTTTTGAACATGAGTGCTCCTAGGACATTATAAGGAAGAAGAAAGCCCTGCCTGCATAAATATTTTGCATTTTAGGGTAATGTGTTGCTGTCATTGCAAGAATAGTCCATTTCCTTGACAAGAACAAGAAAATAAGGAAATTTCATCTAAAAGTTTGAAACTCAAATATTAAAGACGGTTAATATAGCAAAATGTTTACTCATGTTTTTTCAGCCAATTGTGGTATGCAAAATCTATTTTGTTTACTCAGTTACAATATATGGTAGATAGGCATATTGCCCAAGTTCAATCTTATGCCCATCCTTTCAATTCTTCCATCAATATGGATAGGACTAAACCACATATTATCTATTCAGCACTTCATCAGAAACCACTCCCAAGTCCTTTCAGCCTCTCTTATGTAGCACCACAAATACAACCATCCTCATGTGGAATTTACACCTGTATGGAGGGGAAACACTTTGTCATTCTATGTCCTTTGACATAGCTCTTGATTATGCATCCAAGCTTGAAAAGTAATAATACAGGTTAAATTTAAACTTTATGTTGTCACTGTGATAAAATCTTAGCCCTCTCAACTGCCTGTTTAACCAACCAATTTACCAGATGGTTAAAGATCTACCATGACTTGAATGAAGATCCTTTTATGCTTGCAGTTGCATTTATGAACTTTAGCACTGTCCCAGAAAAAGAGGAAAAGGTGTAGCCATGTTGTAACACTAAAATAACAATCTACTTTTATATATATGTATATGGTCAAATCCTAGGTAGACATCGACAGGAAAAGATAAGGGCATAAAATCAGCACTGCCCATATACAGTGCTACTTTCGTAACAAGATTGGGCTATCATATATAAAACTGAATTTTGAAACCTTTTCCTGCATTCATTGCTATGACTCAGTAAATGCAAACTCTGCCTGAATTATTGCAGCAGTGCCTGTTTAGCAGCAATCCCAAATCAAGCCCATGATAACCATGAGCTATGCAATCCATGCTGACAAAGCACTGAAGCCTACAGCTCTTCCCCACTGCTTTGGGGAACACGCAGCATAGCACACTGGGCAGTACTGACACTGCATGTCCTCTCAGACCAAGTGGCTCCCAGATGTATATCCCAGGAGAGAAGCAACAGTCCCTTGAACATCCTCAGAAAAATCCATTTCTCCTTTGAGGCAGACATAAATTGTAAACACAATAAATTGCAGATAAATAAGAAGCAAGAGCATGCAAAGAGTTGAGTATACGTAATACAGTTTTGCACTTAGCAGCACAGGTGCATTTCTCCTGACTAATCATTCTGTTACTCCTTTCATTACAGATTTCCAATACACTGATAACAGAATTTCTGATCCACTGCACCTGAGCACTACTGCATCCTGATCCAATATGATGCATAATAAAAAGGGCTTTGTTTGCTGTAGAAAAAAATAGAAGCACTACTTTAGATAGCATAATCCTACAAATGTCCATTTGAACCTTTCAGCATAGATCCATGACAAATTAAAATGCACCACAGTTCATTTTATTGTTCATTTCCAAATAAAACCTAATTTTATAAATCTATTTTTTATTTATATTTTTTCTACATTTCCATTGTAGCAACCATAGCACTGTCACTGCAGTTTCAAAAAAAAACTAAAATAACAATTCATGATCATATGATACAAAAATAACAAATGGTAAAGTTTGAAATTAAGTATGTTAGTGTTAAAAGGATATAATATACCATATTCAAACTAAATTTTCTGGAGAAACAATGTGAAAGGAAACAAATTTCCAAACCTCTCCTTTTTTTATGTGAAATAGAATCGTCAATACTCCAGTCTTCATGGGAAGGCTGGTCACCTTCGTTTCTCTCCACAGGGAAAAAGAGGGATACATGTACCATCCAGGAAAGCAGAAAACAAATGTTCAGAAAATAAAGATAACTATAAATACCTGATTAAGTACTCCAAGACTAAGTTGTAAGACTTCCACTGTTCAAAACAACTGAAATCTTTGGAAGCCTGATGCAGGTAACTGGTAAGAGGAACTTTCAGTAACTATTTCTGAAGAAAACATTCCTGGCTGCCTGGAGCTCAATGTACACTTTTTTTATCCAGAGTCAGTCAAACATGGTAGGAAGGCTAAGGAGAACAAAGAGTGATCTTGACCGAAAGGCCTGAAAGTGACTGAGTCAATTTGTAGTCACTGAATTTTTATTTTAAAGATCCCCAGGCTTAAGAAACTGCACTTGGTGGCAAATTAGGCCTGATAAAATACTTGTGCACCTAGTGAACATCAACAAATTCATTAACAACATTTGAATAGTATAACTGATCCACTCACAAAAAACATTGCACATTTTTGTAGAGAGTTCTGAAATGAGATTTCTTGGTCTCAGTCTCATCCAAAAAATAGGACTAAAATAAAATAAAAAAACCAAACCAAAAGAACCCAAAAAAACTCCAACCAAACAACCCCCCCCCTCCAACTAACTCAAATATATGAACAGCTTAGGTAAAACATGGGTCTAATACCTGTGTCAGAAAGTCACTGGAAAACAACTTTGCCCAGTATATAACGGAAGTCTGAGAGTTCTCAGATCTTCACACCCAGGAGAATAGGAACAACTACAGGTGAGCTGGATGAAGCTGCTAGCTAACCTTTGCCCTATGGGAAAGCACTGCACATGATACTGCTTAAGAGAAACACACTCTGCTCAAAAGAAGTAAGACATGTTTAAAAATTATTAAGCAAAAGAAAGAGGGGAGAGAGGTAGAGTGAGGGAGAGGAAGGCGAAGGAGAGAAAGGGCAAAAGAAAAATAAGTGTCTTCAAACACCAAACTGTTCTACTTAATAAACAAATGAAGAGATTCAATAAGGGCTGATGGTTTGACTTGTAAGACATCCCAGGGCCTCAGGTGCTGCACCCTTCCCAAACAGCCCATGAACATGTGGTGGGACCTGAAGACACAGTAAGGTAGTGAATAGCAAGCTGAGGAGCAACTTTACATCTCACTGGCTCTTCTTCACCACTTCAAAAGGACACTCATAGATGCTTTCAAAGTGAAGTAAATAAGCATGTTGCAAAGGCTCTTTCTGCATTGCCCCTAGAAATGCAGCTAAGGCTCGGTAAACTCACAGCTCTCCCCACCACAGTGGGCACTACCTTACCACGGCAGGAGAGACCAAAGCACTAAGAACAAACAGCACCACAGCATACAGGAAAGTAGTTCTTGAATTAAAATGCAGTATCTTTTATTCTGGAAGTTTACTTGCATGGTAGAGCCATTCTTGAGAGAGCCATCATAAGAAGCTGTACTGATCAGCTACAGCCCAGAAATAGCCCCCCATACTTCCATCTCATCTAATTCAGCTCCAGGGTAAGAAGAGGTATGAAAAGGTATAAACACGATACTCCATAGGTACTAAATTTCAGATATATTGGTGGTCTCCACTATAAGGGCAAAGAAGCAAAGTAGGAACAATATCTTCATACTTTTTAAAGTAGAAAAAAACCTTCCATAGTGATCATAGTGACCTCAACACCTCTTCAATACTAACAGTAAGCAGTAAGTAACTAACAGAAAGAAAAAGAGATAATATTAAGCCTTGGTAGCAACTAGTATACTTCAACTGTCTATGAAGTTATGCCTCTCTGACAGTCCAAGGAGTGAAAAGTTTGTTATCTACCCAACCAACCCACAAATAAGGAAGTGCCACCATGCCAAAGACAAACAATGGATACAAACATCTGTACAAAACCCATGGATATCCCATATTGTAGTCAATAAACACAAATAAGTATAGAAACATATTGGTTAGCATATACATGCATAAGCTTAGTCATACTTAGGGATATATACATATCAGAGTATTTAATATGATAAAGGAAAAAGGAAATACCAGCTAGTCAGATTTCACCATTGGTTAGATTGCATCTCTCTGAAAGCACATTCTTGATAAACCCACTAGGAACTTAAACACCAAAACATTTCTGAATAAACTAAGTAGTGTTAACTTTGCAGTAGTCAAAAGCATCTAAAGCTGGATCTTGCTTACACAGATTTCACAGGGAAATTAGCCTACATTTGAAGCGTAAGTAATGAGTAAATCTTGTAACTTAGTAAGCATGACTACCCCATCCTCAGCAGGTTATGCAAAGGTCAGCAGACACCAACAGTGCATCTTCAGCCATACAAGAAAATCATCAGTATTTTTCTCTGAGAAGATGACAGCTTCATAACAGACATCCATCACCAAAGAAGTCACCCATAAGGTTTGATGAGCAGTTAGTAGGCAGAGTCCAGCACTTGACATAGTGCCAAGGAAGTCAATTGCTACATCCAATAAAGAACACCAAATTTGTATGGTCATTCTACTCATAGCCTTTGGGGGAGCAACCCATCTGCATGGCATGCTGTTCTCTTGAGCAATAGGTGCCTCTGGTAAACCTGCTATTACCCGGCTATACTACAAACAATATCCATGGTGGTTCAGCCACAAAAACGCTAAACCACTAATACACAGCTGAGGAACAAAAACTACATAGGTAAGACATGTCTTGCACCACTACATAGTCTGTAATACATCACTTTTCTCTTGGTAAAAGTAACTAAGATGCCTCTTCAAAATCGTTTACTGACAACATTGTATAAATAAAATCACTGCCAATGCACATTCCACTTCTGTTGTGCTGATGGTTGGGATTAGATTTTTTGGTGCAATGCAAATGTGAAAACAGAAAGAGTGTTTTATGGAATTTCATGTATGGAAAATTCATACTTTGAGACAACTGCATTTCTCTTTTCATATTTCTGACATATATTTTGTCTGACGTAGAAATAAGTCTTCAAGAAGAGTCTAAGAATTACCTAGGGAAAGAAAATCTAGAAAACTGATTTTTAAATGCTGATATTTTTCATATTGGCACTTGTGTTCCACATTAACTTCTTTGTCTAAGAGGAGCTTATCCAATTTTCAAATAGATTATACAAAAAGAGAGCATAGTATCTAGGGGGACTAATCCTAAAATAACTACTGGAATTTAAAATCTCAACACTCAGATTTTTTAATGTCCACATCTTTATTGTGAAGACAAGGTCCCCTAGTTTTAGCATTCTTAATATAGTGAGAAATAAAAATATTTTCTTTGGAATCATTTTCTCAGAAGGGAGAGAAAACTGATGGAAGCACTTTTAGTAAAGAGAGTAGACTGCAAGATGTTTCATAGGTCTATACTTGGGGAGTAACAGAGCTCCACTTATACGTGCACCCACATCAGAAGAAAGTAAATAAGAATGACATTTCTGATTTAGTACTAACTAAATTTTACAAAAGTTAGAGCCATGCAGAAGTTGTCTTCCATAAGCACTATACATGTCTTACATAGCTTTACTGTCCTAAAGACCACGGAGGGTATGATCCCCACCTCCATGCTGTTTAAAACTACCGAGTAAGGAAGCTATGGACTCCTCATCAAGGGTATCTGCATTTCAGATAACCCAGCAGGATCACCATGCTGATGTAATCCAAGGTATTGAACAAATCATTCGGGTCCCAGGAAACACTCATTTATGGTGTCATCCACTAAGGATCGAGGAACAAGGAAATGTGCTTAAAGAGAGGGGATGTTTACAGCACAGGTTAACATGAAGATCAGATGTTCTACTGAGCCACACCCTGAAACTTCTTCAGACTCTCTGTGTTCATACTGTATTTCCATGGAAGAACTTTAATTATCATAAGTTAATCAAATCCCTGAGGCATTACAAGGCAGCAGGCAATGGTGGATGCCTCTAATACTTCTGGGGTGTAATTATTTCATAACCACTACACTTCAGGGTTACCTGATTGCCATTATGGAAAATTTTATACTCTCTCCACTCTCAACCCAAGCCTTTTAAAATTAAATACATCTCTGACCTCTTTTACACAATTCTTTCCCTTAGCATGCAGTATAGGAATTTGTTCTTTTCTTCAGACAGTAGAAGAAGGCTAATTTTCTCTCTCCACCGCCCTCTCCCCACTTCATGGCACATCCAGCACAGCATAAACTACTTGGAGGCAAGTATTTTTGAAGGTGACAGACTGGATTTGAACAGAGATTTGTTCATTGGTTGATGTAGGAAGGATTATGATCCTCAGCTTCACAATGAGAGTTCTATAAAAGACTTGCTGCTGTAAGAAACCAGGGCCAAATACATGCAGACGTGTTTCCAGCTACAGCTTATCACCTTTCTGGTAGAAGGGATTTTTGATGTGATGATTTGTTCCTCTCAAGTGGTTCCATCTAAGATAAAAGTAGATATGGATCAACATGAACGTTTTTTAATTATGAAGCCGTTTTTGCTTTGTCCATTTTCATTCTCAAAATTCCAAAAGAAGAGTCAACAAAAGAAACATAAGGAAAAGAAATTTAAGAAATTTTGCTTGCAGAATAGACATTTCTATTTTTAGAGACTGCCAATGGCAGATGAAAAAGCCATTTTCCTAACCATGAAAGACCAGGCTGGTACAAGGAACTTCAGAGAATACAAGACAAATGAATCCTCCTTTCCTCACCCAGACCCTAGCAGAGTATCCCAGCAACTTCCCTAATTACATGCAGGCCTCTGAATGGGAACAATGAGACCAAAGTCAAGACTTTTAAACTGGGGCAGTGCCATTTCTAGGTCTTTTCAGTACCCATCTATGCAGCTCTGGCAGAAACTGCAAACAAAAAAATTGCAGTGACACAGTTCCCACACATACATGAGCAATAATTGACCACAGCAGTAAGTGGCAGTTCTCTCATGGCCTTGGTGGGGCTGACATGAGGCAGTGTTCAGACACAAGCAGAGAAGAATGAACTGAGTTTGATCTGATGATGGAAATCTTGGAACATGCTAAAAATAAAATTCTTCCTCTTAAATTTTAAAGATCTCAAAACATGGTAATATTTCAGACTTTCCTCTCCCTGTTAACATGTCTGAGGTCCTTATGGCATGCATTTGTTTTGTTGAGTCACACAGGAGATAAGGGTAAAGAATATGCAACAAAAGCAAAGGGGTGAAATAAAAAGAGGGAAAGTGCATTTCAGACTGAATCTGCTTGCTTAGCTAGAAGCCAGGCAAGAACACTGTTGCTCTTTGGCTGAAGCAATAAAATAATCAATATAACTGTAAGATGGCATTAGATGTCACATACCTTAGCCAAATCCTACAGTATTTGCCATTTGATCTTGCACCCTGACATTTCTCTCTCTGACTCTAAACAAACGCTGTCCCTTGCACCATCTTCATATTCTGTGTACTTTATTTATACTATGCAACTCAATGATTATAAATACTGTCTTTATTTGAATTTGCCAGTTTTAAAGCATTTATTTAGATACTGAGGAAATCTTAACTATTCAGAACTTTAAGAGTTCTGATTTTCAAAAATAGCACTCAAGAGTCTCCTTTCTAAACTCAATGAGAGCTCCAAGGCAATTTACAATACCTGGAGACCTATACAAAAACTCAGGGGCTGAGTTTTTCAGAGTACTGTTTCAAAATTCTGGCTACAGGATAAACCTTCATCTCTTTTGCTCTACTGCTGGTTTAAGGAGACACTCAAAGTGTTTAGAGTAAGCTCTGCAATTCAGATGCCAATCCTCTAAGGATGATTGAAGCAAGATGAGAGGGAAACTGTTACTGGGAAGGTAATTTGCCTGCACCAGTTCTTCTGAGCTAAATTCAAATTCATTAGCTAGAAGCAAATAAAAAAAAATGTTGTCTGCAGTTCATTGTTTTCTTTAAGATATTGTTGTTAACAAATCTCCTACAGATATCCTATAACAACATTCCAGATAAATTAAGGCAAGAGAGGCAAAGATGTCATTATTTCAAAAATAATGATCCAGTCTACATAATATGGACTATGAGGCAGGAATTTTTAGTAAACTGTGTTGCAGTTGAAAAAGGGATCTATCAATGACTTTTAAAAGTCCTTCTGTTTTCTGTCCTTCAGTGATTTCTTGATGTGTTTCTATAAATATTAAAACAAAATACTGTTGTCCTTGATAATGGAAACATTTTCTGAAAGATTAATGACCAAACCACAGGAAAGTGCTTGAGTTCATGGATTTGCAAGTTCATACCAAAGTAAGGTTAATGTTGTTTCATTAATTAGATAAAGCATGGTGGGAGTGGGCCAGTTTTAGCTGCTTAAACATATATTAATTCTGTATTCCAAGAAAACAGTAGCATTGATAGTTATCTAAATCATGAAAACCGAAGGTCTTATCTTTCAATTGGCTCCACCTAATACAGAATTACAAACAATACTCGGGAAGCCTGAAAATAGCACTTTATCAGGTTGTGGGTTTTCTCCTCTGATTTATTTATTTGACATTTTCCCCTCAAATGGAGCAGAAATGAAAGCAGCTAGTCTGGACAGCTGGTAAAAATAAACAATTCATCACATTTATATATACAGCCTTCAATCTCCATATGATTGCTTTGAGTCTAGCACTGAGAGGGTAAATATGAAAAAAACGTATTTCTGTTTCATTAAGCAAGTGCTAATCTGAATGGTCTGATTTGGTGGGGTTGCCACTGTGCAACTGAGAGCCAGTGTAACAGCAACACCACAACACATTAGAGAACTGCTGACTCTGGCAGTCTCAGAGGAGAGTGATGGACTAGGAAGAAACTGAAACTTCATCCATCTATTGTAAAGCACATACAAACATGAAGGGAAACCTCAACAGAAGGAGCCACAACAGAAACTTCCATCAACATTTGAATATTTTGAGGAGGAAAGAAAATAAAAATAAACAAAACAGGAAGCAGCTGATGGAACTCAGCATTGTCTCCTCTCCCTGTTTACATATCTCAAGACAGTTCAGGCCCAATCTAAACTGTAGAAGAAACCTTTATTAGTTTCTTCTAGAGCACAAGTTCCCATTTAGAATTACAAAATGTATAATTTCATATATATATTCAGTATCTAATTTCATACTATTTGCCACTGAAGAGCACGGACTCAGCAGAAAATCTAAGAATATTTAAGACCTGGTGGAGCACATACCCCTGCTGGCTGCAAAGCACTAGGGAGTATGATGAAGAGGAGAGAGGTGATAGAGGGCAGCTCCACAGGCCAAAAGGCTGGTTCAGAAACACAGTCAATTAGTCCCAGTAAGTCACAACCGTTAGCTCCACTGGCTTTAAACTGCAGTTCCACAAACCATTCAGAACACAAAGATAATTAAATATTCATATTTCTGTCACCAGTAGACAAGAGACAGTCAAATTAGCTGTGTTTTAAATTTGAATAGCAGAAAGAATATAAGCTATTTTGTTAATCAGGATTTCAATTACTCTTTCATTTTATTTCTAGTTCTAAAGGAATACAACACCACTTTGTGTTGCTTTAAAAATTACATCTACATGATAAACCATATGTGCATCTTAAGTAAAAAAAAACGTTACAATTCATCAGGATGCAAATGCTACTCTCATTTTACAAAACAGCCGTAATTAAAGTATTATAAGCATCTCCCCTTGGGATGGGGCTCCTTCTCCCTAACTCAGAACCAGGAATCAGTTCAAGTTATGGGCTATTAGGCTAAGTGCTGCACAGGCACAAAGGATGTTCCTCTTCTAAAGAATAGGCAGAAAATATGTGAGAGGGGGTGCAGCAATGCAACAGACTTCTGCAGAGGTGTTCTTGGGTTTTTTCATTTGATTTGTGGGTTTTCTTAAAGCTTTAGAAGTTAAAGGCTTTTAACCTAAGTAACGTAGGGTAAAAAAGAAATATCAAATGAAAAAGAATGAATGGAAGCAACAAGAAGCTGTAGAAGCAGAAAAATAAGCACAGCAGGCACTGACTAGTTTAGCTAACGACAGAGCAACCCAAGAGGTTAAAGGCTAGACTTAGTCTGCTTAGATACCAGAAGATATAAATATAGTGAGCAATGTCTTCAACTGATTATTACAGATTTATACTGGCGATTATAAACAATAAGGGGGCTGTGCTGAGGGGCAGAGCTCCTCCAGCAGTGCTGACCCTGGGCTCCTCTGGGTGTGCCTGCCTGCAGGGTCAGTGCAAACCAGGCCTGGCACTTGGGGCAAGCTTTAGTTAGGATCCAATATTCACCTAGTCAGTTATACGATTTTTCAAAACTTACTGCAGCTTCATTATTACTTTAAGTTTATAAGATATCACTTAAGCGCAGAAAAGCTTTCATGCAATATGATTATGACTTTAACACCAGGATAGTGACTATAGAGGAGAATCTTCATTTTATATTTGATATTTTCATAGTGTCTTGGTTTTCCTTGGCATCAGAAGAGAAAGAAATGCCAAAGCCTTCTCAAAAATGAAACATGAGTTATCTTCTGGCAGACTGTACTAGCAAGAAGTCGTCACTAATAGAGGAAGGGAATGATACAGGAAAAGCAGTGTTTTGAATGGACTGAGGCAGAGTGAAGTCAATTCAACTGAAGAAAGAAGAACAGAATACCAGATCTGTGAAATTTCTCTCTGCTACCTACATCACAGGATATTTCTCCCTCTCTTTTCAAATATAATAAATCCTACACTTATATACTGTACTTAAGCAAAACCCTGTGCATACACACACGCATGTTATACACATATATATGCATACACCTTTATGTTATATATGTAAAATATGAATATTGCACATATGTATGTAGCATTTACTAATAGAGAGCATTTTCTGTACTGCTTATATCTAACAGCTCAGTGGTTGCTATTCTTAAATTTCCTTTTTCTGCTTAACTTCCTACCATATTAATATTCAGAAATTGCATATAGAAGATTTAGGCTTATATATAACTAAAACAAATTCGGCACAGTCTTCTGCTGCAAAAATATGGAAAGAATTTATACTACTGCTGGACATGCCTAGGAGGATTCAATAATCAAAGATAAAATAATTTTTTTGTATAAAGCAAATTAGAATGACGGCATTCAGTGACACCAGCGATTACCAGCCCCTTCCCACAAGCTGAGACAGAATAGGCAACAGGTGGTCGAAGGCCTCTATTTTCAGAAGTCACATCTGCTCATTTTCAGAAGTGTACCTAGAAAACCAGGTTGGACAGGAGGGAGCACAGGAGGGCTCAGACAGATACAGTCCCCTCCAGAAGCGGCTGAAGACCTCCTTGGACATCATAATCAGGCTCTTTGGTAACACAGTCTGCTCTTCTACCAAAATTTTCTCCCCCTAGCATTCAACCTGAGCTTCCCAAGCTGTAATTCCCAGCCCATATCCTTTGTATATCATCTGGCTTTACTAAGTGCTCATTTCCTTCAGCTTTGTGATTACTCTTCAGTCCTCTGCAGGCTGCTATTAGATTTCCTCTTTGCCAGGCTCAACAAGCCCAGCTCCCACAGCATGCCCTCATGAGACACGTACTTTAGGCTCTTAATCATTTTGGTAGCCTGTGCTTTTGGGCAGGAAGCTCTCCACTGAACAAGCTTTACCTTCCTTATGGTGGCAGATCTCAAGTTTTAACAATCATATTGCTCTAACTTAAAAAAACACCCAAGAATATCTCAGTTCCTACCATAACTGAGTCTGCCTCAGTAAAAACAGACTAACTTTTTCACTTATTCTTTTCATTTAGAGATGACACTAAAGAATAAATATGGCCAGCAAGCATCAAAACATGCATACACATATACACTTTTCCTCATTTTAGAAGAGAGTTATTTCAGGCAAAATCCAGCAACCCTTTTCATTTGTAACAGCACAAGTCCTGATCAAAAGCTTGCTAAAGGCAAGGGGATTATATTCAATGACTTTCATTGCTTTTGGGTTGAGCCATTAAAAATCCTAAAAACAGCTAAATTTGAATTAGCATTTTTGCAAGGACAAGTCCAATTAGTAAGTGGGAGAACTCCAAAGCAGATGTAGTGTGCCTCAGAAGTTGTGCTGGTAATTCACTGGGTAAGATCAAATCCCCTGCTCAGTATGGTTTTAAGGCAGACTTTCATGTCAGCTATGGACTGAATACTTTTTTTTTTTTNGTTTTTTTTGGTTTTTTTTTTTTTTTTTTTTTTTTTTTTTTTTTTTTTAACGATAGTAAACGTATCAGTCCCAGCATCTGGGACAAATTCCAATTTCAGTTATTACATTTTGATCCAGCCAAATCTTTCTACAGCATCTTCACATACAGAACACTGTTTCAGCTCTTAATATTAAGCAGCTTCCAGCTCTGAACTCTATACTTACTCAGCCAAGAGTGGCTGCAATTCAGGAGTCTGCAAAATGCTTATTTACAGTAAAATCTCTATAAACACTATGGGTATTTATTTCATTCTAATTTGAACCCATGAGTTAGGAAGAAGCCCTGTTCTATAGAGACACATCCAATAAAGCAAATTTAGCTTTGATTTTTTAACATTATTACACTAAATTACTTTCCTGAAATTACAGTGGGTGGAAGCATGATATTAATTTTGTCTGAGACTGGCCACTTTAATTAGTTCAGCACTCCCAAAATCATTAAAATTTAAAAAAAAAAATAAAAAAAGGTAAGTTAAAAAAAAAAGGTGAGGAAACAAAGAATAAGCTGCATGGCACATGCTTAATTGCCTTTGTAGCTTCATATGGCAAGTTTGATGGCAAAAATGATAGTTCAGTCAGTCACAAGGTACCCAAATGTGGCTTGTGCACCGACAATCCAAATCATAAATAAAACCACAGTAACTTAAAATGCTGGTGACAGAACAGAGACAGCAGTGTAACCTAGAGGGAGGAAAAGCACAGGTGATATGGAAGGCAGAAGACTATTTACCCTGTACAAATAAAAATATCAAACCTCTCTCCCCGTTCTCTATATGAAAAAGCCATCCTTTGTCCCCAGCATCACCATGATGTCAAATACCTCAACTGACCTTCAACACGTTCACTACTCAGAGACTGTAACACAAGCTTTTTGCATTTAGTTCTTTGAAGCTTTGCTCTCAAATGTTCTGTTGATAGTCAGATTATCAGGACTACTGATGCTATTAGTATTACTGATGCTTCAGCTGCTTTGCATACAAATAAGCAGTATCAATTTCTTCTGGAGGACCTCAAGCATTTTCATTGTGATACAGGCACAGGGCATACTTCTGAAAAAGCTGAGACCTGCAAGCTTTAAAAATGGGCCTGCAACTTCCCCACATACCACCCAGGACCCAAGTCAGGCACAGATGAACACTGAGGTTGACAACAAGCATGCAGACTAAGTAGCCTCCTGGATGCTCCTATTCTTACGACACATTACTTATAAAGATCCTCTTGCACAGATGAACTGGAGGAGGCAGAAACAAAATGTGCATGTCCTAAGCTGACATTCCCTCCACCATCTCAAAGCAGGTAAAGCCACTCAGTTTCCCTCCATTCATACATAAGGTTTCAAGACAGTAACTTTGAAGGTGCAGCTGGGAACACCAGCACAGACTCTAGCTGTAATTCACACACATTTCCTCAGCTGCCTGCCCTGGGAGAGCACTTGCTGCAGCAATGGAGTAACAATTATGTTTAAATAACAGATTTGATGCAACTCCAGGATGCTGTTTAATCAGGCCACCATCTATCCTGTGCATTCTCAAATGAAGCAAATCCAGGGAATTATTCTTTTCTCTCTGTTTCAAAGACAAGATGGAGGGATGGGGGGCAGAGTGGGAGGAAGCCACAGTGAAAACATGACAAGAAGTCATTAAGTAAGAGACAACTGATTTTGTCACCCAACTCCTTATACATTGGACACAGACCTTGGACAACAGTACTACAAAAGCATTACACATCTGGGATTTCAAAAGCCTTTAAGAGCTCCTGATTTAACCATTTTGAAATGCATTTTAGAAACCACAACAACGAAACCCCCAAAATGTCAGATGTGTAAATTAAGGCCATTGTATCCCAAGTGATTAAATCAGAGTGATCTAATATTCATACTTTCCCTAGAGTATCTCTCTTTGTTTTCGACTGCTGTCTTGAGACTCCTTGGCAGAGAGGAAGACTACCAAGTGCAGCTGAGCAGCTCTCTCGCCTGAACTGCTCTCAAGACAGCACTTTGATACAGGAAGAGACAGGACTCAGGAGAACATATAAATATCTTATAAGGTGCTGGAACACTCAGTAATTAATTTTTCAGCAAGGAGAAGCTTTTATTTCAGCAATGTGTAAAAAATATATTTCTAATTCCATATCCACTGCCTTGCTACTCATGCTCCAACCCAAAGTACTAGCAGAAACTGAAGAGTCACAATTAAAAAACCTGCATAAAAGAGGCTGAGCTTCTGCTTTTACTTAACCTAATTTCCACAGCAATATGTGAGATCTGTATTTCCGCTACAAAACTCCGGTGAAAATTTTGTTTTCTTTCTGTGTGAATCTAAGAGAAAAAGAGCACTCTGGCTTTAATCAGGACAAGAAGAGGTGGGGGTGAAAGATTCTGAAAGCTTTACCTGTTTCAGCACAGACATACTTTTGTCATTCTGAAGTCTGGAGTAGATTAGACAAAGTATGAAAGCATTAGTCACACCAAATGAGAATGTCCAATTTCTACAGGAGCATTACAGTAAAAGTTATGGTCAGCCAGATTCAACATATAATCTGATGAGAAAAGGCATGTTCCTCCATCACTCCTCTCCATTCTGAGCACTGATTTTGTCTGAGTCTCTTCCCACACAATTTTAACCCATCTCTTCTGGATATATTGCTCTTCCACCATACGGGACCATTTGTCCTGTTTCAAGCTCTTCTCTGCAGTCCTGAGTAAACAATTAGTGATAGCCTCAATTAGCTGCCTGACCTGCTATGCCTTGCAAGATCTGGAGGACAGCTTCACAGGTATACCCAAATGGTTTGTTACACACTTCCACTTTCAGCCAGGAAGCCACAGAGAAGTAAATCTGTTTCTTTTGAAGATTCTGGAAGAATTTCCAAGATCAAGAAGTCACTAAACTGGAATATGAATCCAAAAAACACCGGGGTTCCCCAGTCTCTTGATCTTACTGTAAGTAAGAAACAAAAATCCCCTAAAAATCCCCCAAACAACAACAAAAAAAGTCATGATAGGAAGTTCAAAATCAAGAGAAATCAGGAGTCACGCTGTGCACATCATGCACAGGACTGGGTTCAGATACCTGGCCTCAATGAGGAGGCAAATGAATCATGGCAACATGATGGGTGGGTTTATTGTGATACCTAAGCTAGTCTTGGTCTCCATTTCTGTATTTGCTAAACACACCGCCAGGAACCTGATGAAAATCCTTACTGATATCTTGTTCACAAGTTTTCATAAACAGCTCATTTAAATAAAAAACTTCTCATCTAAATATCCCCCAACAAATGTACCTCACAGCATTTTAGTTCCTCTGTGAATTATAGAGCCATTTTATAATGATTTAACTATGTCTTCAGCTGCTTGCAAACTTACTGAGCTAACAGTGAACAACAATTCTTATTAAACATTTCAGAAGTTTCTTTCAAAGGTCTCATCCTTAGGAAACCAGGAAGGTAATAATGATTTCCATTAGACAAACACTTTGTCAGCAGTAATTTAAGTTTTGTACACTAAGCATTCTGCAGAGGTAAAAAGATATTTCTTGGATCTGATTTCAGCACCAGCAATGAGTGCTTACAATCTAAGGCAGCAGTGTTTGAAGGAAAAAAACAAAGCAACAGAACCCAAACCTAGTAAATACATATTGACACAGACAGTGAGATGAGTGGATTACCAAAGACAGAATATCATAAAACAGATGAAACATTCAGTGTTCCAGGAAAAGCAGCCACACTGCCTGCCACCTTTCTGCTCTTAACAGTTACAAAGTGGCAGTGAAAAAGTCCTTTCCATTAATCCCTAAGCACTTCATCAGGCATTTATCACCATACTCACTCATTCTATTCAGCTGATGGTGATGTTTTTCTCTGGCTTTTGTTTTGGGGTTTTGGTATCTCTTTGGTTTGGTTTGGTTTTTAATATCAGAGGCAGCTTACGGAAGCTTTGGCTTTATGGATGGCAACAACACAAACAACAAAAGGTTCCATGTGCACCTCACAGGCACTCTCCTGCTTCAGTTTAGTTTTGAGTCTTGACCTTTCCAAGACCTTTTCTTAAATTGTGCTGAAGTGAAACTGAAAGATGGGTATGATTTTTATCCAAACTGCTGACCACCAGGGAGACGAACAGAACACCTAAGAAGCCCCTTCAGAAGTTAACCCTGAAGAGGTGATAGGGTGCTTCAAGAGCCAGAAGGATTCCTTTGTGCTGAAGCCGCTGCCTTTCCTTCTAAGCTGCCGATTTCCCATTGAACCAAACTGTCAGGTCCTGTGACTACAAAACCCAAAACCATCAGAGCCAAGACAGACAGACTGGTATGGTCTGGACATCTCAGTTCATGCTACCCCAGCATCTCCAGGGTAATTTTTTTGCAAGGGGTTTCTGTCTGCTACAAAATCAACCAGAATGAAGTGATTTCCAATAAACCCAGCAAGAGATGGCAAAATGTCATTATTTTCTTATTCTCTGAACCACATTTAGCTGTGCGGTGTAAGCCCAGAGGCTAAAACAGCCACCTCCTCTCTCATTACAATCTTCTTCCATTAACCAGTTTCCCATTCCAAGGGTCTTCCTTGCCCTATTCAAAACACTCTCGAGGTGGTACAGCTGGTCAACTGCCATAATAAGTATGAAAAAAAATAAGACGCTATGGAGAAAATAATTAAAGTAATGGAGCCAGTGTATCCATTCCTGCATGTTTTATAATTCATTTAGAAAGAAGCATCTGAGTTGTTTGTCCTTGAATGCCCCAGGAAGTTCTCTGCAACCTGACATATTTAAATGGTTTCTCTGGTCATTGAGCCTTTTTCTTAGCACTTTAACTGAGTGCATCAAAATCAGGGGTGTAAAGCAGTATCCACCATAGTGTATATGCCCCAGCACATGACCATGTCTCTCTTTGATTGCTCCCCTTCAGCCTGATAGGTGAACTCAGTGCTATTGAGACAACAGTGGCTTAAAGGGCACTCAACCTTCAGTTAGTTTTCATCAATTTAAAATAGCTACACCATGAGAATGGCCAGACCATCAAATGAAACCATTAAGGGAGAAAAAAATAAGTGGGAAACTGCAAAATGGAGTCAGAGCATGTTGTTCCTGTGAGCCTTCGCCTGCACCTCAGAGGTGACTCAGGGCCTCATTCTATGGCCAAATGTTTCTCAAATAAATCAAGTTTATGCAATTAAAGACAAGTACGTCAGCCACAGGACACAGTAAGAGCTTGCATGCAGCCCACAGTGAACTCAAATACTTTTAAGACTGCTGAAAAACTGCTTTAAGAACTGGGGTTGTTTAGTCTGGAGAAGAAGAGGCTGGGGGGGACCTCATTGCTCCCTACAACTACCTGAAAGCAGGCTACAGTAAGATGGGAGTCGGTCTCTTCCTCTATGTCTGAAGCAAAAGGACAAGAAGAAATGATGTTAAGTTGCACCAGGGTAGGTTCAGATTAGATATTAGAAAAAAAATTTTCACTGAAGGAGTGGCCAGGCATTGGAATAAGTTACACAGGGAGGTGGTGGAGTCACTGTCTCTGAAAATGTTCAAGAGGGGTCTGGATGTGGCACTTGAAGGTTATGGTTTAGGGGTGATTATGGTGGTGTTAGGTTGATGATTGGACTTTGTATGTCAGAAATCTCTTCCAACCTGGATGATTCTGTAAATATCTATTACAATTCTAAGTCAGCAAATACTGCTTTTTTAAAAGTAATACTAAGTCTTAACTGTCTCTTCAAAATAGATTACCCTTCCAGTTCACTTGTTCTTTCTGCCTGCTTTTGGTGCATTCTCCTTCTGTCCTCTATTTTGCCTTCAAATACTATTACTCACTGATGTGAGTAACATAGAAAAACAGCAGTGTAGCAAAGACAAAAAACAGTGCATAGGCCATCCCACAAAACTTTCAGTCTGTCACAATTTTATGCAAGTTTGGGCCAAGACTATGCTCCCTGAAACCCTCAGACATCTGTTAAGTGGGAAGAGAGCACCACTGATGCTAAATAACTATGAATTACTTAAACACATAATTTTCATTGTTGAAAAAGAAAACATATTTCTTTCTTGCATGCAAAAAGGAAAACTTGGTATAACTCAATATGTTTTAAGAGCTTTCAAAAATAATTTAAAAAAATCACTACCAAAGTAGATCGCCTTTCCTGGTAATAAGGGCAAGGGAGAAAGCACTTAGGCTCCTTGTTTACAAACAGATGCTTTCCCACTATTAAAAAATGTGGTTTAATCACTGTTTTTCCACAGATAACTTTCCAGATACAAACCAATGGTTAGACTATCTTCCGTGTACAAACAGACAACAGTACTACCATTATTGTAACTATGTTTTTCCATGCATATAAAAAAATGTAATTAACTCAGCTGCAGTTAATTTTACTATTAAGAGCCTGGGAGGGACAGTGCAAGTGACAAGAACCCAGTGCTGCCAAGGTTTTGTGATATTTGTGCAAGTTATTGAATGAGCTGATTTGTATGTAGCTACAAGCAATGTTTAGCAAAATTGTGTTGGATTTACTGATGGGGAAAGGCATCTAATTAGAGCATCAGTGAATGAAATATTCCCTTTATTTGAGGCATGACACCAAGCCAGCTCCTGCAGCCACAACATTCCAACAAGCAGAGGAGAATTGTGCTCGCAAATAGAGGTTGTTAGACAGTCTCCACAGCCTTCCAGTTTCAGGTCTCCTTGATAAAGCTCCCAACTGACGTAAGACATAAGGAAAAAACATGTGAAATGGTAAGAGAACCTGCGAGGAAAAGTCTTAATTGGCCACCAAACCTATTTTCATCAAATGATGAAATGGTAGATGAAAACAGAAACGACACCTCCAGCATTACACTCTGACAAGACTAGTACACAAAACCATTTCCATCTAGAGCTTAAATACATAACCACAGAAACATTTGTCTGACTTCTGTCTCACAGAACCATATTTTTACACAACTGAAGTATGAATGAAGTTGGAATTGAAGCACTCTTTCTCTCAAACAAGAAACAGAGCTGACTAGTTCATTAATGTGTCTCTTGATTAAACTCTTTTCCTACCCGTTCCACTTAGTTTACTCCCTATTAAACCATTAAAAACCAGATACAATATTCTGTCATTTGTTCTTGTGTATGCTACAAATATGTATCACTTTATCTTGAAGAATGAGAATACAACTCCTTGTTAAACAGACCTATGCACTTAACTGTCTGGTTTACTGGTTACTTCCCATTTTCTTCAATTCAGTTAACTTTGCAGAGACAAAGAAGATACAGGACAACAGCAGCACTGATAAAGCAAAAAGAATAAAATTAATTGCTTCCCCTTGAATGTGGTATGACTTCCTCTCATGAAAAAGAGAAAGCATGCTTCAAAATGTCTTAGGATGCAAAGCATGAGTTTTTTAATGGAACCTTATTTGCATATTTTCATGGTCCCACACATGTAATTCTGTTTATTTAACTGAATCCTCCAACCCAAACTTATTGCAGAGCCTTTGGAAAGAAGTTTGTAATTCTCTGAAGTGATATTTTATTAATCAGCATAGAATAACGTTTAGTTGAAGTTCTACTACAAAACAGAAGAACAGGGTTTTGTGCACATTTCTTCCAATTCCACCCAAACTCTTTTCTCTTAATACTAGGGTTCAAGATCACATCTGAAATAGTCAGAAGCTGCCTCCTGGAATGAGTCAGGCTAGCAGCTCTATACTGCTTCCTTGTTTTTTGTTTGTTTGGTTTTGTTTTTAATAAATGAAACAAGCCCATAGCTAAAATAAAGTTTTAGGCAGAAAGAAAACATTTTCAGCATCTTTCCCATGACAACACACAAGAGTAAACCACCAGCATAAGTAAAAAAGTAAGTAAAAGTGAAGTAAAGTAAGCAAACACAGTGAAAATACTTCAAGACCATCACTTAAAACAGTGACAACAAATACACAGCAAATTACATGAGAAAGATGCTAGGGTAATAAAAGAGAACTGTTCCAAAAAATGCAAAGCACTAAGTGCTACAGCATCATCTTACCCTCTAGCTGAACCTTCCCTCTTTATCTCGGTATGCTAAATTTGCACTAGTTGTTCTGCTAAAAATATACTTTGAAATTGTCATAGCTATTGGTCCTGGCTCATTTTTTTTTCTGCCTCTGAGAACAGTTAAAGTAATAGATCACTGTAATTAGACTTTTATGGGTGCAAGAGACAGTTTGTTTCAGTCACAAACAGGAACAGAGAAATGATGAGCCAGAGAGGAAAGAAAACTAGGTAAGTTTAAATAAGGCAATTGCTTCTGAATATGGAAAGAATAAAAAAAAACCCAAACCCAAACAAAAGGCTATAGGCTTACCACCAAAATCTCTAACTACAAAGAGGGATACAATGCACGAGACCTAAGGACACCTCTACACTAGGGCTGAGACCACTTTTTCCTAGACTGGAAAGACAGACCCAAATGCAAGCAAATTGGTCTGCATTCATTATTTGAATAGAAAGATACAAAGCACATGAGACATATAATAAAATACATCATGCATACATCTACATGCAACATTTTAGTATATCTTATATATGTTGTGAGAATATATCCCCTATATTAGGTTACACAATTCAACCAGGATAAAACAAAAAGGTTATTTATTCTTTCTCATTACTTCAAAGGCATGTAAATACACATGTGTGTGAGTGTGCATGTGCGTGTGTGTGTATACCTAAAAAGACAAAGAAGAAAATGGTTAGTTAAGGATCTACCTCCCTACCACATTAGATGTATTTTCCTATTGTAACTTTGCACACTGCCTACCAATCTGAATCTTTAACTAAGTCTGAACTATTACTGCACCACAAATAATGGAAGGAAACAGAAAACCACAAAGTATCCAAAAGCCCTTCCTCCGGGTGGATCACCTCCTCCAACTCCAAAAACATGTTTCTGCCACTTGCACGACAGCCTTATTTGCATCTAAACGACGATGCAAGTCAGCTTCTGAAGTCCTCCAGGCAGTAACTTCTTGCAATTTTATACTAATGCCTTAGATCATTAATCATTCATACCATCTAACAGACATGGAAATCAAATCTACGGCCCCCAGCTTTATCACAAGGGTTCCCTGACAGCTACAGTCAATGTCAGTGGCATTAGCTTTTTTCAAGGACACTGACACATGTCAAATTTCACCAGAACAAATTATTCTCTATTCCATTAATAAAGGGTATTTGAAGGTATTCTAGTCAGCTCCTATTCAAGGTACTCTGAAGAAGGTATGAACATAAAGCCAGAGAGACTTCTGGGCTCACTGTGTCTACTTCTCTATTTTTGCAAGATACCATGCTATACAGATCTCTTCAAAAACACACCTATACCTATCTTAAATTCCCTGCAGTGGCTGTTCCAGAGCTCCCCTTTTCTGAGAATAAGGAACCACCCCGTAATTCCAAGTTGCCTATATCCATCAGAAATTTATAAAAATTTGTCTGCATGTGAGTACTAGATTTTGCTCAGCTAAATAAGCCACTGGTTTCTAGTCCATTCTGTGCACCCGCATCATGTTTTCTGAAGACAGGAGAGGACAAGACAGAAGACTACACCATGACCTAGAAGAGTCCATATGACTGGCCCTTTGCATAATAGTACTTACACCTATACTCCCCTAAAAATATTCCTCTGAGACACTGGGATTGTATTTGTGATCTTCACTGCCAGTGCTCAGTCCTGGCCCATGACTTCCCTATGATTTACCAGCGTGTTCAGGTCTCTCTTCTCTGCTCTCCTACCTGACAGGCCCGCTGCACATGGCCATTCCCATCTTTGTCCCCTACCGTACAGCCTCTCTCCCTCTGTAGAACTAAATTTAATGCCACTACTGCGATTATTATCCCCCAGATTTTACTATATGAGTAAGGTAAGGAGAATTAGTGAACGACACCCTTGTTATTGCAAGAAATGCCAAGGGGGAATCTCCTAGATAAAAACCAGCCAGCTCTGTCATTACTGCAGCCCCAATTGAACAAGTAGCCCATCTCGCACACAGGTATTTCCCCCTCTCCATGCAACACTCTATGCAACCAAAGTTGTTGACACTATCATCAGCTGAATAAAAAAATTAGCAAGGTTTTTTCTGTTTACAGCCAAAGCACATGAGTATTCGCAGTGATAATTTAACTGAAACCTCCTTTTCAATGTGCAATACAGAAGTGCAGAGTTAAAGCTGCCCTGCTGCCTAACCTGTGTGTCAACACATCTTGGTGACAAGACTGGGTTTAAATTTATTTTCCAACATTAACAGTGCTAGTTTGGGGGCTACTTATCAAAAATTGTGCATATTACAGTTCCTGAAGTACTGATATCTCCTCTCAAATTCAGCACTAGTTTAATCTTGGCTTACTGCTTTTATTCATGAAACATTAAAAAAAAAAAAAAAAAAAAAAAAAAGATCAGGAAATGTCAAGAGAAAGGTGGCTTAAAATACCATAAAGTGATCTATAATGACAGTACACATAAATCCTTGGGTAAAATTTGAAATCTAAAGGTCTGCCGTGTTATTAACTCATGCATTATCTTCAGCAATTTACACTTTTATGTTAAAGAACCAGTTACAGAAGTAACAGTGTAAAAAATTATTTTTTGTACATGATTTCATGTACAAGGGTCAAGGCTTTTACATGCAGTGGAATCCTAAAATATAGCTAAAGAAACAAAAATAATGCCAAACGTTTTGAACCTTTTAAATACACTTCAGGTTCTGCTACCTTTCATTAAAACAGCATGAAACCTTGAAGGGGTTGGGAAACCTCAAAAAAGATGCAGACTGCTTTCATTTAATAAAAAGTTAAAAGTTGTATGCATGAAATCCATCTCATTTTAAAACACTGCAGTTTTTTCTTTCTTTACTATAAGTCATCATTTGCACTATACCCTTATGGGGTTGGTCTGCTTTTGTTTGCTTGGAGAGTGTCCTAATGAGATGGTTTTTCACAGCATAACTTAGAAGCAATGAAATAGCAGTCTTGCTCTTCTGACTAGCTCATAATACCAGCATTGGTTTTTTTCTTTAATGTGAACAGCTAATTTTAAAGACAGTCTCTTCCCCCATCTTTCTGCTTCATGGTCCATACATTTTTTGCATGCATACACCTGTCTTCACAACTGCTTGTTCTCTCATTTCCTGCCCTATCAGTACATTAGACAAAGGCTGACAGCCACACTCCAATACTCCAGCTACTTGCCACAGCTAGAACCCTGGAATCTGCCTGGAGAAAACCTGCTAATATAAGGCTGCTCCTTTTTCTTCCTTTTTTTTTTTTTTCCCTTTTTTGTCCCCCCTTTTTTAATGATTTCAATTCAGATCTCAAATCAGCATTTAAAAAGATGGTAAGGCTGCCAAGTGCTGAAGGTAGCAAACAACTCAGATTTTTCTGAAAGCATCTTGTGGCAGCTGCAAGTTTGTGTTACATGTACTTAGAGCAGTAATTGCCTTTGGAAATTAGATTTTCCTGCTTGTTCAAAAGATTTATGATGAGTAACCATAAAAATTCAAAATTTAACTCACTAAGTGCCAGGGTTGGCAAGCAGATGTAGAAGATGTATCTGGCAAAAATTAAGCAGAAATGGAAATCTACCATCAGATAATACAGGTCGTTTCTTTGACAGTACCCTTTGATAACACTCAGAGCTCGTATGCTCACAGCAGTTCTAAACATCTCTAAACAGTACAGTTTGCAAACTCTCCCCAGTCCTAAGAGATCTCTCTCAGGAGCAAGTACAGCTTGCTATCCAATCTAGATTTTCATTTCCATGTTTTCATCCTTATTGTTCTATTCCCCAGGTACTCGTGCTTATTGGTATTTTCAGTTCTCTTTAGTTAAACCCTAAATATTTCAATTTTTTGTTCAGTGACATGACAATTTTCCACCATTGTTTCTGTAAGAAGATTTGATTTGCCAAATTATTTTGGTAATAGGTCACGTAATAGGTCTGGTGCCAGAAGGTGTCCATGAACCATTCGTCTTTCAGCATTTTCTGCAAAAGATGAATTTTCAGACATGGATTATTGGAACAATGAGCCAAAGGGCCCCTGGGACACAGTAACCAGCACTTGGAAGACAGAAAGGCAATCAAGGGTGGCTGGATTTCAAGGGAATGTGACAGGCATTTAAAATCAATTGATATTTTCTATTACTGTTTGCTAGGAGTGTTTTTTCTCCTCTCACTGGCTTTTTATTGCATTTTTATCCTTCCATGCTGCAGAACCCACACAATGCTCACATACTGAAGTGAAGACTGGGATGTCACTCCCTGCTCCCGTTGTAAAGGAGGGTAGTGCATTCCAAACATTCTAAGCACTGTGGACCACTCTTCCAGTAGTAATTCCATCAAAAAATACATCAGCATCTTCTCCAGATGTGGCTATACTGATTAAAGAAAACATGGTTCCTACATTTTACTCACAGAGCATTACTAAAACAGCAGTGCGGTATCTGCAGCACCCTTACATTTTTCACTACACCACACAAGATAAACAACAGCACACCCTCACTGCAGCACTACTTGTAGCCCTACAAGCAGCCCAAGGCTCAGCACTGACACATACAGAGAGATGAGAGGAAGCAAAGTCCAAAGAGTGGAATGCAGCTTGCTTAATTATAGATGTCTATCATATGCCGTAAGTACCTGACAGCCAGGTATTAGGTACCCATGATTGTCACTGGAGACCTAGTCAGCACAGCTCGTGTAGTTCAGGATACAATTCATTTTAACAAGGATAGGGTGAGGCAAATCATACCCTAAATACTACCAACCCTAACAAGTGCATCTGCACTAATTCACATACAGGTACCTTCCAAAACAGTGGGACAACACTGACTATTTTGGATTAAGAAAATAACGTGCCTCACAAGTGGATAAGTATCAACCTGCAAAAGGTTAACACTGAAGGTAGAAGAAAATAAGACCTATCTCATTGAGACCATCTGCTGTAGCAATCAAAGCAGTTAGAATCCATTTGCTTGCAGGAGTCCTTAGAGGATATCATGAACCAATTTGAGTCGAAATAAATTAGTTTATTTTGTTCTGCATGGCCAAAACCCATCCCACTTAGTTTTACCTATCTAAATAAAGAATACAGCCTGTTCTAGGCTTTTCCCAATAAACAAAACAAAGAGAGGTTGCTCCAAAGGGACACTCAGTACCACCTAAGGTCTGATTTGTCCTTTAATTGTGTCTGTCTCATCAGTGACTGTAAAGGAAACCAGGCTACAACCACCCTCTTTGTACATGCACTTCAAAAAGACCTCAGTGACTCTCAGTAAAGAAAGTATGAACAATTTGGGGTTCTGCATGCAGGGTTTTCCTCCCTCAAAACCACAAATGTGATAGCTACAATAAGAAAGAAAATAGTTCACACTTACAACAGGATTTACTGTGGTCCCATTATTGATGCCCACTCTTATTTATTCTTCCTAAGAAGAATCAACAATTGCATCTCAGAATTCCTGCTCTGAGAAGCAAACCTTTTCTTCTACTGTGACACAACACCAACCCTGAACTGTATGGTATTCCAGCAGATTGTGTTCAATATTTCAGGGAGTCCAGCGCAGTGTTTTTCTCATTCAGTACTGGCAATCAAGCAATTTGAAAGGAAATGAGAGATGAAGAGCTAAACATTCATTTGGAGAGAGGTAATCAAAAGAATAAAAGTCTTGTCTCAGATTTTGCATATGATTTTTCAGCACTAGGGAACATATAATGTGCAATATAACTAATTAATATCTAAATAATTTTAAAAATCAAAATATCAAATTATATTTAATACTAATATAAAAAAATAATGTTAACTACATTTAGAAAGTTAATCACCAATTGGAATTTACTCTGACGAATAGGTAGCATTAACCCTACTTAAAAAGCAACAAAAACCCTCAGCAAAAACAAAAAACCAAACCAAACCTGGCAGACATGCATTAGCTTGACATTGGCCATAGAGAATACAGTATTACTACACAATGCATGGTGCACGCTATTCTAGAAGACAACTACATGTTTTGACTGATGACTGTATTATGAGTGGCTGATAATACCAACATCTGAGGAACACCAGTAAGGAGAGATGAATCAAATGGTATGAATACATTCCCCTTGATCCCACAGAAGTCTCAAGCCCTATTCTACAGTGACAAAAATAAAACAGTAAAAGGCAAAGAAATGGAGAAGTCCTTAAATAGAAATGCCGTGAGATAGAAAGTGAAGCACACAAAAAAACCCCAGTGTTTTCAGGAACAGGTAAGTGGATACAGTGAAGAGTTACAGACTTAATGCCCTAATTCTAGATGATGCAACCAGACACTTCTTTCATACCCCATATCTACTTCAACCTGCTGGGGTGTTGGACCTCTGAGCAAACAGGTTTTAAAAAGATAATGTGACTAACTGACTACTGCTACATCCAAATTAGCAGCCAAAGTGTGTTCATAACACATTCAAAACAAACAAGCCTACACATTACCCAGAAAATTTTCCCATGTTAACAATTCCAGATTCCAAACCAAATATGCAACAACTAAACCAAAATTATGGTTATCAAAAAGTAACACTTTAAACAACTTATGCTCTATAAGAAACCTGAAGTATTTTCTCAGCATATGAAAGTCATCAGGATTGCAGTCACGCAAGCAGAAAACAAAACCATGTAGCCTCAAGACATTTCAGTAATTTTACCAGGATCATACTACAAAGGGAAACTTGATTTGAGCTAGTATTGTAGCTCTTAACAGAATGGCAGCTTATTTAAGCAATACAAGAAATTTCCTTTTTATCAGAACTATACAGTACTTCTGCATACTACATAGGAAATATTTTGCATGCTAAATAAAATATATTTACATTATTTCATCGAACTATACCAAGACTCAATTTCAACGATAACGGATACACTCTCCCCACAATAAAACAATGCTTTAGCAAATGGCATTGCATAGATGCTTTTCTTCATCTTTTATACTACCTCCCACATACTTCAAAATAAGACATTTCACCATGGTGAAGGAATGCTCTTTGACATCACACATTGCTGTTATTGTACCTTTGTCTAATTCATTTTTCCCTAGCACTTTAAAAGATTCTCTCTTTTTTTTCATTTAAGCAAGGAAATGGGAAGTAAAAACAACAACCTGCAAAGAATCAAACTGTTAATTATGAAAAAAACACAATATGAAAATAGAAAAAAATGTACTAAAAGACTGTTGTATGGCAGCTGCTTTATGCTTAGTGTGATAAAACTTGAAAGGTATGTACAATTATTTTATCTAGTCTTAGTAATCTTGAACAATTAGCTAAAGTCATAATATAATGGCAATTCACAAAAGGTTTCCAATTTCAAATTATTGATTGTGTCATCAAATATTTTATACTAAAAAGCTTAAATGCTTTCACTGAGCAGAATACGACTTCCAAGCTCTCAAACGCTAAATTCTCTACGTGGAAGGGATTTTTGTAAACAGTTCCAAATCCTTACCTTTCTGTAGACTATCATATTTGGAGAACTCTCCTCTGGGTCAGCCGTTTCTGCACTATTCGGATCAGTGGGTACTTGGGCCATTTTTGCCTCTCGTTGCTCAAACTGCAAGGACAGGACCAAAAGTCAGCATCGCCTCAGACTGCACTGGACGTGGCAAGGACACGTGACTACCTCCAGGGCAGACAAGGATGTTACAGAGGGAATCACACTCCAGGCTTCACCCCACGCAGGAATTTATCACACTATGTCAGTACTGACTTGTCTACAGGATAATGATCCAAGGACAGGGACCACCAACTCACATACAGCTGTGGTTTGGGTCATCACGCACACACACATTTCTCCCCCCATTCTGATCTTCTATCGTAAGTCCTCATTCAATAAAAGACCAATTAATACTTCACACATTTCCTTTCCTTGCTATACAGCACAAACAGCTTTGACTTTTCTAGAAAAGCTTTGATGTACTTGCAAACAAAAAGCCAAGAGGGATAAAGAGCTTGCTGTGAGGCAGAGTGAAACACTGCTGTAGGTGGCAGGTGCAGCAGACTGTCAGGCACACTGCAGGCTGTTCCCTGCGGGTACCTCAAGCCACTTCCAGCTCTCCAGAACTCCAGAGCAGCAACCAGGAACCAGGGAGGCATAGGTGCTTGCTCAGAGTAAGCAGCTTCCCTCACCTCTTCGCATGACACAGCTAGGAAGAGGCAGCAGGACTGGCAGACAACCGCACGTAATACTCCTTATCTTCTAGGAGCACAGAACTGCTGCCTCATCTCCTCCAGGTCAGGCCAGGCTTGAGGCAATAGCGTTCATTTTTGAAAAAAATAAAAAAGGGGTCTGGTGCCGGGAAGGCACTTCAAATTCTAAGTCAAATGTTATATTTGAAATTTTTCTTCCACCAGCACATCTGACAAGTTACATCTTAAATTAAATGCTGCTGTGGGTCTGTGTGGTGACCTTTCCTAATCTAAGAAGTAACATTGCTTCGTACAGACATTGGCACTAAAACTATCTGACAAGTTCAATTTCTTTAACACTGAAAGTACTGAAACATCCCATCTCAACATATTTTATTAAAAACTGAGACAAAAAAGAAAAAGTCCATGTTCACACAAGCATAATCTACACATTCATTTCTAAAACACAGTTCACCACTAAACTGTCTCCATCATTTAATGAAGATACTTTCCTACTCCTTCCTCCACCCACTTTCACATTGCCACAGGCAACAAAGTGCCCCAGCATATAATATACATGCATAGCATACAATTTATGTATAATACAGCCCTGAGCCATTCCAACTGGCAGTTATCAGCTCCCAAGGACGAGTCAAGTGCCAGAATCAGAAAAGCTCAGACCATATCCCAGCTCTGTCCTATCTCAGCTGTGAAAAGGCTACAGTTGTAACATGGCATCCTCTACTGAAGTCAGAAGCAGCTGAGATACCCCTTTAAGCAAGACATAAAAGAGACCAAATTTAAATAATCTACACCAATCCAGATTCCTTCATTTATTTCTTTTATAAAGTATGCGTGCACACACACACAGTGGGCACAAATACATTTGTATATGCACATACCAATTCTGAAATTCAGTAATACAGTTCAAGCTCAAATTAAACAATATACATATAGATCACCTTTTAAAGGCATGTTCAGACCAATTTAGATGCTCTTTTATATATAAAGGACATAAATTTATTTTAACTCCTATTAAACCTCATGACTTCCTAGAAGCCCAAACACCACACTGTCGTGCCAGGTCATGAGCTAAAAAGGAAACATAGTAAGTTCTCTAAGCAAAATTATTTGATGCAAAAACAATTAAATAGCACAACTGGTGAAGGCAAATGCATTTTCAAATTATAGCACTTTGAATTATTTACACTGCTTAGTCATGATTTCAAGGCACTGAAGAATTAGGCTCTAGGTTATCATCACTCAACTGAATGGAGCAGGAACTAGGTAGAGATTTTATGTAACTTTTTGAAGGCAATTACCAAGCAGAGTTGAAAGTGTACATCAAGTCACCTGAGTTTCAGCTTCACCTGCAGTATTATAAAGACCACATTTACTGCTTACATTATATGTGAGATTTTATATGCATACTTTAAAAGAAAACAATTACAATTAACTTTCAATAGAACAGTGCTCTTTAAAGAACAAAATTAAAATTTCTAATTGAAAAGTCCTCTGCTGCATTTCTTAGCTGTGCTACACTCACTGCATTATTCACTTTGAACGTCCACATTTACAAATTCTGTTATCTTGTTATACTGTCAGCTCACTTGATCTTTTCTGATACTTCAGGATTTTTCCCCCACAGCACTTCTTGAAGCTTTTCATCTACTCCAGTGCAACAAGACAGTCACATCTTGTACAACATTATATTTACAGCTGGCATGCTGTTCATGGTGACACTGAGGGAGCTACCAACTATCTTTGAAGGTCTACATAAGGTAATCAATACAAATGGACCAACCTGTTGTTGGAAGACAGACATTTGCAAAAGTGAATCCCACTGGTGCCTAGCATCTCTTACTGAATTTCAGTCAGGAGCAGGCCACGTTTGCAGGACTGACAGCAAGATGGACATCTCAGAGAACAAAACCAGAGACAAGGTAGGACTGAAGTGTACCCTGGAGCAGAGACAAGTATAGGCATCCTCTCCACATACCCAGGCATTACTGCTACAGGGATGCACCTTAGCAGACCAAGCCAGGGCCCTTGATGAATTGTGAGAGCTCTGACCATTGTCCAAGTCCATTGTCTTTCTTTTAGAACAACAAAACCCCAAAACAAACAAACAAACAAAACAAAACAAACCAAAAACAAAAAAAACCCCACCCACATAATCCTTTCTCAGATGGTATTTTATAGGAAAAAAATACTACAGATAAAATAAGACAGTGATATGACATGGACATGTTCTTGGCTCTTCAAGGTCAAAGCACATGAATACTGGGTCCCATGGATCCCATGGATTACACCTGTGCTTTTTAACATATGGGAGTTGAGTGGACCACAGCACCCAGAGATGCAGGACTTCTTCACAGAACCACAGAATGGTTGGGATTGCAAGAGAGCATTGGAGGTCATCTAGTCCAACCTCCCTGCTGAAGCAGGGTCCCCTAGTGCACATTACTCAGAACTGTGTACAGATGGCTTCTGAGTATCTCCAGAGGAGGAGATTCCACAATCTCTCTAGGCAACTGTTCAGTGCACAGTCATTTGCAGAGTAAAGAAGTTCTTCCTCATATTCATGTGGAAATTCCTGTGGTTCAGTTTCTGCCCATTGCTTCTTGTCCTACTGCTTGGCACCACTGAGAAAAGCCTGGCTCCATCCTCTTGACATTCTCCCTTCAGATACTTAGACATTGATAAGGCCTCCCCTTCTCAGGTATCTGTTCTTGAAGCTGAACAGGCCCAGTTCCTTCAGCCTTGCCTCATAAAACTGATACTCCAGTCCCCTCACCATCTTTGTAGCCCTTCACTGGACTCGCTTCAGAAGCTCCATGTTTCTTGCACTGAGGAGTCCAGAACTGGGCATAGGATTCCAGATGCAGCCTCAGAAGGGCTGAGTAGAGAGGCAGGATCACCTCCCTCAACCTGCTGGAAGTGCTCTTCCTCATGCACCCCAGGATACCATTCTCTTTCTTGTTTGCAAGGGCACGTTGCTGGCTCATGGACAGCTTGTTGTCCACCAGAACCCCCAGGTCCTTCTCTGCAGAGCTGCTTTTCAGCAAGTCAGACCCCAGGCTCTAGCTCTACTGGTGCATGGGGATATTCCTCTTTGGGTGCAGGACACTGCACTTATCACTCTCCCCATCCCTCCAACAAGTTGAGCTCTTTCTGAAGAGCTGCACAGCATTCTGGGGACACTCCTCCCAGGTTTGTGTCATCAGTGACTTTGCTGGAGGCACTCTGTCCCTTCATCCAAGTCACTGATGAGTAAGTTAAACAATACTGGGCCTTCTATTGATCCTTGTGGGACACCACTAGTGACAGACTTCCAACCAGACTCTGTGCCACTGATCACAATTCCCTGAGACCTGCCATTTAGCCAGTTCTTAAACTACCTCACTGTCCACACATCCAGTCCACGCTTCCTGAGCTTGTCTATGAGGATATCATGGGAGACCCTTGCTGAAGTCCAGGTAAACATCTGCTCCTCTCCCCTCACCTATCCAGACAGTTGTCTCATCATAGAAGGCAATCAGGTTGGTTAAGCATGATTTCTCTTCAGTGAGTTCATGCTGACCATTCCAGATCACCTTCTTGTCTTCTACATGCTTAGCAATGTCCTGCAAGATGAGCCATTTTATTACTTTTCCGGGGACTGAGGTGAATCTTCCCTGGATCCTCCTTCTTGCCCTTTTTGAAGACAGAGGTGACATTTGTTTTCTCACAGTCCTCAGACAACTCTCCTGACTGCAATGACACTTCAAAGATGATTGAGAGTGACCTAGCAATGATGTCTCCTACACTCATATGTGTATCCCATCAGGGCCCATGGACTTGAGGAAGTTGGACTAAATCATTTCTAACTCAGTTCTACTCAATCAAGGGAAAATCTTCCTTCTTCCACAACATCTCCCTCGGGTTGGGGATGCACCACTCTTGAGTGTGGAGGAAGTGATCCTTGAATATTGATGACGTCTCTTGGACCCCTCTTCCCACTGGCATGTTCCAATGGGATTCTTCCAAGAAGGTCCCTGAAGAGGCCAAAATTAGCTCTCCTGAAGTCCAGAGCTGTGATCTTACTCATTGCCTTGCTTCCTCCTAGCAGGATACTGAACTGTACAATCTTGTGGTCACTGAAGCCAAGGTTGCCCAAAATCATCCCATCTCCAACCAGACCTTCCCTGTTAATTAGTACAAGGTCCAACAGCATAGCTTTCCTCATTGGTTCTTCTACCACCTGTATCAAAGTTACAGACAGTGCTTTCCTAGAGCCCCCTGGTTTGCTTTCCTGTACTCCTGCCATGCTAAAGTCTGGTCTCAAGCCAATTCTCAAATGGGGCATTCTCCCTAGCCTGAGGATTTTGGCACTGACTTTACACTCAGTGAACAAAAACAAATCACTGGCTACATGGCAATAACACTTCCAACCAAGGAGCAATTTTGGAATAGCTTCAAGGGAGCAACTCTCCATCTCTGCCAGGGTAAAGACCACCAGGGAGAAGGGCAGAGAGCCCCGAGCTAGGGTTCCAGTGATGCAGGCTACTTGCTGCAAACACAAATGAGACTGCTCACGTTCAAAGTACAGGGTTTTTTACCCTTACGCTATGTTAATATGCCACATTCACAACCCTTTAATTAATGCAATTGTATGTGGAAGTCCTCATCTGACTTGCACAGTTCTCTGATAGAAAACAAACCAACAAAACCCTGTAGCCTGGTGTGAAGGAATCAGACTAATTTTTCAAGGGATCCCACTGAAATCTATTCTTTCTACACAGCTTTTTCCTCACTGTCAACCCAGACCACTCATATACAAGCAGAAAGTCAACTGTAAAACACTACACAGACTGAAAACAGTTTACCCTCTGAACCTTTCTCTAAGCACATGTGTGCAATGCATCAGCCAGAAGTGAACACAGCTTGATCTTCTAAAGACATTTCAGCTATACTTAGCTGAGAAGAGTGAAAACATTTTATTTAGGCTTTTAAAAAAATTAGAAGTAGTCACACACAGCCTGCAGCTAAGAGCCTCATCAATTACTACCTGAAGAGTACTGTCAGCCCTTCCCTCCTACAGGCAGGTTGCTGTATTATCAGGGGCTAACTCATACCAGATTGCATCCACACACCAGCCATCTAAATTCAAATGGGTATCTTCAAAAAATAAACATTCTCTAAATTCCAACTTTCACATTCAAAGATGCTGCTTTCCCACAGCTCTTCTTCTGACAATAGCCATGTTTGCAGTGATCCAGACTCCTCAGCAGCAAAAGTGATTGAAAAATGGGAAAAAAAAAAAAGAATTTGAAAACCATTTGTGCTAACCATTTCCTCACTCTGCCACACACAAGGAGAAAATCAACAGTCTTCAACTTCCTGTTTATGGATAAGATGGCCTATAAAGCCCTTAAAAAGTACTCCCAAAAATATGCTAAAAAGACAGAGTACATTTGCCTCACATTGATTTTTTCCTTTTTGTGTTTTATTCCTTATTGTAGAACACTTCCACTTTTACCCCAAGAAACATAAGCACACTGGACTAGATAGGCAAGCACTGACAAAATGTACTGAATCATAGCAAGAGTTCTCCATCTCTTATCTGATCAGGCTCTTCATGCCCTCCCAAAGCCCAGAAGCTGCAAAGATATATGGCTCCCATGTGGCACAAAAGGATCAGTGAACTTTAAACTAATAACTAATTGAATGAATAACTAAATGAATAACTAATTGAAAATATGTTCTGAAAAGCAAGAAAACAATTTTTCTCTCAGTTCGCCTCTTTAGAGTTTCTGATATATGTGTCATTATAAAATTACGAAGATGTTTTAATCCATAAATACTGTCAACATTTAATCTCTGTGTATGCATAAATTCAATGAAAGCAGCTGAGCAGTAAATTAAGAGATTTCCATTAGTGTCCTCAAACACTTTGACTGCTAGAAGACTATTGTAAACAAGACTACAGTAAGAAACCTCTTACAAACATACTGCCCAAAGTGTTTCATAACAATTAGCCCATCTAGGAGTCCTTACAGACTCTGGGTTTTATATATAACAGAGAAAGAAAGAAGAAATACAAAATCAAAAGAAATTCTATGAAACAAACTATGGTGAAAATATCACCTGGATTTAACTACCCAATACAAAGTCATATTTCAACTCTTATTCTGTATTTTATTAAATAAGCTGTCAACTTAATAAGCAACATTTGTGGTGCAAAACACTTCTTGCACATCTGAGAAAAAACGAGATCGTTTGTTATACTATGGAAAAAGTACATCCCAGAAAATAGAACGTACTACATGCAGATATCCATCAGCACTGCTCAGCTGAAATACAATTTTGGGTGACAATAAAAGGAAATTATGTTTATGCTATATAATTAATATATTTCAAGGGCTGCTTATAAATGACACGTACAGTTAATGTCAACTCATGAGAGATTTAGAGCTTTGGCACACAATCACAGAGTAAAATATAATTTCATGTCATTACTACCTAGTTAATTTTTTTCTAATTGGTCAAATACAACTAGACTGCATGAATTTTCGCACACATGAGAAATCATATAACCACATGCCTTGCTGAACTCATAATTACCAAACAGGAAAAATCCCTACCTGATCTCTTAGAATATTTATATCAAATACCTCACATTATTACAGCTATAGGAGGGAAGGAACTGGGACAAAAAATCACTTATTCTGAATTCAATTAGACCTCATTAGTATTAAGTTTATATTTCGCATGCATTACATAAATCTCTCTAAAACTGTACTGCAAAGAAATGTATCTTCATGTTCTTTTTCTTGTTAATTATTATTCATTAACCCAGGACTTGGGCATGCCAAGCAAGGTGTGTGTGTGCTAGAGTACAACATACAGCATACCATCAAATTGATCCTGTTGACCAAGGCAAATACATCCACCAGTGGATCCCCAGGTCCTGCCTGGGATATATTCTGCTTTTGACAGGTATTGCTCAGTACAAGCACTGCACAGTTCACCTCTCCTCCTCCTTCTGAAGTAAACCTGCATGGTTAGCACAATAACTTTCCACACAGGAACTGATACAACACCCATTTGAATGGAGCAAAATCCAGGAAGACTGGAACAGAGATCAAAACTCCACCATCTCCACCAGTTCCTTTACTTGTGAGGAGAGGGAAATGCTGGTGTTACACACAGCAGCACTGACCACTGTGCCCAGCGAGTTGAGACTCTGCATGTTCCTCCCTTGAACCAGATGAGGAGAACATAAGGCCTAATGAAACAGAGCCAGGGCATTCCCATGGAGGGAGCCACACCACAGCCAGCAGTGACAGACTGAAGGGTCTGGTGCCACTCTGGATACCACACTTCTGTTCCCCTGCATAGAGGAGCAGCAAAGGAGGTCTGCTTTTCATCAGTGAAGTACAGCTCCTAAAGCATCTAAAAATCCTTTCAATGACTGTTTTGGACATCAAATTGTAATGAACGTTACTCTGAAAATAGTTTCCTAGTAGAAGACCACCCCAGATGTTCTGCCCCTCCTTGCTAGCATTGAACAGTGCAGTACTATCAACTATCTGTTGCCTTTTTTACGGAACAAAGTATAAACACTTCCAGCAACTGCACTAAGTGTTCAAATTTTTGCCAAACAAATTCCTTTTTGTTTGTGGGAAAGCAGTCTTGTTCACACTGGGAGAATCCAAGGACTCTAATGGACCCCATTCCTCCTTTTTTGAGGTACCAGCTAACAGGGAGCCCTGTGCTGATGTGTGAAAGCTCAATATTCTTATTCTACAACTCTCAGGATTAAAGGTGAGTACACATCTAGGCCAATGAACAAGCAGAGACCCTTGCCTCACTCTGACATAGCAGGAAGAAAGGACCTAATTCCAGGACACGCCCTTTTTCTCCTCTTTAGGGAAACTGGAATGCTGATGAAGGACTCTTACAGACATTTTCTAAAGGTGCAGTCCTCTTTCATAACTAAGTGCTTCACCTGTGGAAAACTTGCCTCCAAGCATCCTACAGATATGTCTACATTTCCACATGGAGCAGGGAGCAAGCTCTGGGCTCCTGATCACCCACAGTGCTTAACTGCTAGTTTGGTCCCAAGTTCTTTTGTGGGAACATAGTTCTCCACCATCAGCACTTGCCCTAAAGAGTCAGCATGGATGATCTTAAATAGGGTTTGGCTTCCTACTTCTTATCCATTCCTGCATCAGTCTCTCAATAAGTTCTGCAACACCATACAGCTTCCCAGGTCTCCCAGGACCTGTCCCAGGTCTCTTTTATTGTCATCCTGATCCTTCCAGCTGGCTGCAGGACAATCTCACAGTTTTTCTAAACACTGTGCTTAGGAAAAAAGCATACACAGTGACCACTGTATCTTTAGGCCACAGAGAACACCATCTGGGGGTGAGAGATCTGAGACCCCTCTGGCCAAGGATATGCAGTATGGAAAAGCCATCTTTTAGACCAAACTAACTCTCAGATATGAGTCAATCCAATCTACTTGGCTTCCTCCAGACAGACATGATCTACAAGTTTAAACCCTGTGTAATCCAATGTGAGCATTCTGTAGGCTTCTGTAGACACTCCTCTCCAATCACCTCCTGTTCCTGATTATGTATGCCCATTAAAAAAAAGAATAAATATTCAGTGTGGTGGTCTAAGCAGAATATTGCTAACCAGGGATCACCAAGGCCTCATACCATCTCCAAAAACGGTGCTCTCCATGGTCTTGAGCAATTTTCTCTCCATCTGCAACACCTGTGGTAACGCGCGCCCTGTCACATAACCAACACATGGCACGAAGGACGGACAGTTCCAGTTGTTCCATTTGTGTTAGCCACTGGTAATCTGCCTCAGACACCTGGCAGATTATCAGATCGCTTCTTGATAAACCACAGAAGTAGATTACTTTCCTCTCCTTTCCTGATGGTGCCTGCCACACTCCATTTTGATTTCATGTATTTCTAAATCTGCAGATACTTGTAGCTGTTTTAGAATGCTGAAAATACTGTCTGCAACTGGATGCTACATCCAGGAAACCTACAGATAGAAGTCCATATAAAGTAACTTTCTTGGCATCTGACACTGACTAAGTCCTGACTTCCCTGATGCCAAATTAGAAGCCTTCTCTTTTTTTTGTTTCAACAGAGAAATATGCACTACCTGTTTTCTGGTCTGTCTACCCCAGGGTGTGCTGGAAGCATTGCTAACTTAAAAGGAAGAACTTTCCCACTTTCAGAGTCTCAATATAGTATCTGACAGATAAATAAGGAGAACAAGGTAACTGGAAGGAAAAATGGTATGCGGATGGATGGTAGTGAATATTGACATATGAATGGCTGATTAACTAGGCAATTTTTTCCCTTTATGAAATCAATTGTTAAAATGGGCACTTGCATACTAAATTTACTTTTAATGGACCAGAATGATGTGACACTCAGGAAGAAACTGCCTCAAATACATCCAGCCCTCTTCCAAAGAATTCAGAAAAAAATTGCAGTATTCACCTGTAATCAATCTCCCTTCCAATAAAATAATACTGCTGTGAGTGCAAGGGCTCTTAGAAAGGCTCTGAGCCAACACGCTATTACCAAGGATAGCTACAAAGAATGTAATAACAAATACATGATGAATATTTAACTAAAACAAGTGTCAGTGCTATAGAAATTTAGAAATGCAAAGAGATAGATATAGCCCAACTCTGAACTTCATGTGTTTTGGTGATCCCAAACTACAGCACTATTTACAATGCACCATCAGCCTGCAGAGAGTAGTTACAAAGCAGAGAGCTGAAGCTGTATTTTCATTTTTTGCAACAATGCCAACCTATTGGCCAGAATCATTCCCTGTGGAAAATTAGTAACTGCACTGGTAATAGAGAACTTGAAGGTAGACTTCCAATTCACTCTCCAATATAAAGCCTTTTTTGAAAAATTGTATTCCACTGGAAGGTGTGCTAGGGCATCCTGTTCTATGAAGTTGTTCCATCAAAGGCAGGATCTCTGCAAGTGCCTTGCACTTTATGTACCATAGAAAATACTAATTGCAACTACATAAGCAACTTCTGGGGGATGGGTGGCTTTTTGTATTTTACACTGTATCTAGTAAGTTGAAAACACCTGAAGAAAATTGATTCAAAGACAAAACGGAGAAGAAGCGCAAAATAATGGATGCTCTAAAACAGACTGGCAAGAAAATGTGACAACTAAAAAACCCCAATGTAACCAAATAGGCCTCAGTGCCTGTTAGATTCCAAATTCAGATTTATTTCACCTAAACTCCCTGTTCCAAAGAGAGATTGCTAAAATGAAGCTCCCTTCAAGCAATCTTATGCAAGTTGATAGAACCAATCCACCCTTGCATTGTGCAGTCACCGAACAATCTCATTTAAAACACCCTAAAGTGCTGAGAATTCTTGCTGGTTGCTCATTCTCAAGAGGAGAGGAAATTGCAAGTACACTGCAATCAAATAAAATGGGAAGTTTGCTACCCAAAAGAGCATGTGCCCTTTAAGATGTGGCACCATGCAATACCCCTAGTGCAAATTAACACAACTAGTTGCATCCCACCTATTTCAAGGACATGATGCTATGATTTCACAGCCCTCCTGTTTATCACACAGCCTTTTCAGATGCAAATTACACACAAATCACTTCAGTAATTGCAATGTAAAAAGCATCTAAGCCACTCCTAAATAAGCTAGCATTCCCACAAGGTTCAGCAGAGCCTACAAATCCCACTGCTGTGGTTCATCTAACCTGAACTTCACAATGCCGGAACTGGACTACTACAAATACCAATATATGCTACGTACATTATAAATACTAAGATACTTTACTACCGCTGCTGTTACACTACACAGTTCCTTTAACTGAACTAATACATGTCTATGCCAGTTTGCTGTTACACTAGTGAACACATAATCTGAAACTATTGTCTTATCTGTGACAGAGGCAAATACTATTTTCTTTTACAAAATGCTAAACTAAATCACAATGAAATTAAGTGACTTCCTACATTCATGTAACAAATGAGACATAACAAACTGGACATATAAATCCCGACTTTCAAATCACTAGTTATGATTTGCTAAACACACATCCCAATAGCATAGTAGGTCTGTAGTAATCAGAGGAGCTTTTAACTACCCTGTGAACCTTTCACCACTGGTGCCACATTCTATAAGCACAGCGAAAAAGATGAAATATTATCCCTTACCACTGTGATTATATTTTTACTGTGGAATTGAAGATTACCACAAAAATGCAGAATTAATTCCTCTTCACTGCCTCATGGTCCCCACCATCCCCATGCAGGCAAAGGGCATTACCTATGCCTTATTCTGCTGCTGCTAAGTTTAGGAAAAGATAGCTGTTTCCAGCATGACAATGCAGAGCTCCCAGGACACTGAAGTGTCAGAACCTTATTGCTTATTGAAATTTTAATCTGCTTTTCTCTCCTTCTCTCCACATTCTTTGCCACCAGCTACAGAGATGTTAAAAAATAGTATGAGATCTGATGCAACACAAGTGGGTAGCAGCAGTCTCTCTTGACTCCACAATCTTTCTAGAGCTTGACAACCAACGAGGAAAACACAAATTAGCTCCTCTTTCTTGCTCCTCTTCATAGATAAGAGCACAACAACAGAAATTAGCTCATTCTTCATCCACCATAATATGCTATTTTTGCATCTGGAAACAGTAATTGAAATCATGGAAACGTCTTTTCATGGTAAAATTTTTATAGATTAAGAATACACTGTAGATTCACTAACATTAATATCATCCTTTATAAAATTTAAAAGCCACTATATCATTACACAAAAATTGTGACTCAATAGTTTAGAAGTCTCCATGATATGTCTATTATTACCTTTTCAGGGGTATAAAGATACGCCAAATTTTTCAAAGCACTGTAGCCACCTCTGAACCCCCACAAATCCACCACCATCACAACACAAGCACTGCTCTTGCAGTCACTACACAGAAAGTTAGCAGATGAAGAATGGAGGAAGAAATCACAGACAAAAAAAAAAATTAGAGATGTAGGAACATAATAATTCAGTTCAGACTATGAAGACAGATGTTCAACTATACATAAGTACTCAGAAATGCAAAGAGGAAATTTTGTAGCCTGAGGAAATCAAATATGTAACTCCACAGGAACTAAGTGACTGACCAAACACTTAAAAACCCCAAGGTGGTATCCAACACCACCTACAGGCACCAAGGTGTTTGTGAATTGTGCTTGGCCAGCATAGCTCTGGTCAGCTTGTCTCTCATATGCAGACAGAGAGCTGCAGGCGTTTAGGGTTAAAAGTACTACTACACCTTCAATAATAACACTGGGCCATGATCTCTCTTTTACATTTTGTTTCATGCTTTACATGGCAGAGCATCATCTTACACCATATTGGTGACAGCAGTACAAGGAATGATATGAAGAAACATCCAAATCATCAACATAATTTTCTTATGTACCCAAGTTTTCTTTGTAATTTTAATACTGTAGTGTGAATTGACACAAATATGCAGTCATGAAGACGAACTTGAGAAGAGTCCTGTGAGGAATCAGGCGCATTTCAGTTCCAACAACAAGATGCAGTATTTGTCCCCTGAAACAGTCCAGAGCTACTCAGTGAAGTGGACGTGAGTGAAATGCAACTGAAGCTCCATGCAATGAGCACAAAGAACAAAATAACCCATCATAAGGACAAAACTGTACTCTTGTAACATTGGCCAAGGGAAGAGCAGCTTGCCCTTATTCTGCTGCCACTTTACAACAGCAGTGTTTGATTTAGATATCAAAGGTATATCTGGCCAAATCCTCCAGGTCAGTTAACCCTTGTACTTGAAAAGCTCAGGACTCATATCATTATCAAGAAAAGAAAAAAAGTAATCACCCCACAACACCCTTGTATTCCTTTTAGGAAGCCTGAGCCACAGCACTGCAAGATTCCAAAGTTTCACTGCAAACTAACTAATAGTGTCCTAATGTACAAGTTAAAATGACACACTGCAGTTATTTTCTCTTCCTTCTACTCTTTCCTTGTCATCTGTTAGTTTGCTGCAGTCTGTCGGGACAGGACTGCCCTCTCCTTTTCTCCCCTTCTTGGATGCTCAAAGGGACAATGACAGCTGCCTCAGAAACATTAACAAAAGTAGAGCTACTCCTATGAACGAAAAGTGCTCTGCTCACCTCTGTTGTATCAGTGTGCTCCACCAGAATTACATGCTTGTAGTGGCTAGCAAGGAGGTAAATGCTGCCTCAGGAGGACATACCTTTTCCTCTTATCCTCAAGTATCATTGTTTAAAACAGGTATTTGCACTACCTGCATCATGGGAACTGTCAGAGAGAAACTAAGAGAAGCAATGTTGACAATGACTATATGCAGCTTCTTATTGTGCCTTTTCTTAGAAGGGAAGGGTAGTAAGAAAAAAAGCCAGAAAAAATCAGTCAGGTAGGTGAACGGCAATCTTCAAATATCTATTACTATGAACCTCAGTATTAGATGTGCAACAAATAACTATTTCTCCTTCTAACACAGTTCAGAAGGGAAGAGGAAGGACTATCTAAACTCCACCACACTTGTAGCCAGTTAGAAAGCAAATTGGAATGTTTGTCATAAATCATTCTATTACCCAAGTCATTACAAAAAAAAACAGCTCATCTAAAAATAAAGTCAACATTGAGTCTAAACAGTTTCTTCAGCATTTCATATACACATTCAAGCAATGAACACTATTATTCTGTGCTTGTAACTATATGCCCCCAAGTCAGTAACTGCTCTTCAACATCTGACCTCTTTTTAAAGCAGATTTACAAGGAAGTATAGTGAAAGTGCTCCAAATCAGCTGGTGAGAAAGCATTATGGATTATAATCACACAGTAAGCAATTGCTAGTTCTTTCAGTCTGCAAGATTAGCATAAATCTGGCATTAAAAAAAAAAAGGAGAAATAAATTGGTTATATCAAATATACACATCTTTCCACTTTAAAATAAACCCCACTGGACTTGGAGAATATTTAGGATGATATCAAATGTCTTAAATCCCCAAAGCTTTGAACTACAGTTAACCTCTTTCACCGTGTTCTTCAGCAAGCAATTACAAAAATCACTATACCTTTACAAAGTGCTTTTCACACTCACAGCTCACAAACACACAAACGAAACATAGCTTTCTTTGGGGTGGGAAACCACCAGTATCTATCGTAACATACCAACACAAAGGTTCATTTTACAGTATGACTTTACTTATCAAAGACGGATTTTTCTGATTTCCAATCCCTACACAGTGGCAGTCAGCAAATAAAAAACAATCATGAGCAATTACGCATATCTCTAATTTCAGGATCGCGTTAGGAAGCGTGACGCTGCTCTGTAAGCACACAGGCTACAACTGGGATGCCGTTCCGGCAAGTCTCTCGCGGGTCAGCCTGAAGGAAGCTCCGACTTACCGAGGCCATCCCAGCGAGGGCTCGGTCCGGCAGCGAGGGCAGCGCCGATGCCGACGGGACGCCAAGCTCGGAGCCTCGGGCGCAGTGAGCTCCGCGGAGCGGCAGCCCTGCCTGCTATTGTGTCTGCAGCGTACGAGCGGCAGAGTGCCCTTATCTATACAGAAATCTGCATCTTCCTTAGAAAAAAATACTTGAAGCTTCTTACTGCCACCGCAACCTACTCCTCTATTTAAGCCATCACAGCTAGTGACTAAGAAGATCTTTTGGTGTCACAGGAGATGAAGGCTCTGGAAGGAGACTGCCTGGCAGCTTTACTCTCACACACAGATCTGTCTTCATGCAAACGCACTTTGTCGGCGGATGGAAGCGTATTATTGCCATACGCTACCGAAGCGAAACAGTTTCCAAGTTTTCCCACAGGGCACCAACTCCCCCTTCAAGCCGTACCCCAGCGCTTGCTCCCTCCCGTCCGTCTCCGAGGCCTCTCCCCGCAAATACTCACTCACACACACGCACACACCCCGCCCTGCACCTGCCCGGAGCCAGCTGTCCCCGGGGTTCCGCTGCCCGGCGGGACCCGGACCCGCTGCCCGGCAGAGCCGCTGGCCACTCGGATGCGGATAAGCAGGGAAGCAGCGGCAAAGAAAGCAGCCCACTCCCATTACCTTAGCAACCGCGCCGCCGCCGTCCCCGGCCGCCCCTTCGCCTCTCCTCAGGGACGGGGGAGCGCCCGCAGCATGGCGTGAGCCTGCGGGCGGGGCCGGCCGTCACACCGGGCTCCGCTCCGCGCCTCTCCCAAAAACCTCCCGTTCTCCTTAGCGCCCCTCCGGCTGCGGCGGGGACGACGGCCACGACGCCGCCGCTGCCCCCAGAGCGCCGCGGGCACACGGCCCCACACGGCCCCACACGGCCCCCCCCGGCCCC
>VXBX01002916.1:471146-516395 GCA_013400415.1 Scytalopus superciliaris
GCATCCCCCCGGCACCGGCACCGCTGCCCTTTGCCGGGCACGCGGGGAAACTTCAGCCCCCGCCAGGATTTCCTAATTAGTGCCCGGGCTCACGGGATGTCCAGGGCTCTGCACACCACCATCAATCTTACCAGGCACCACAGCTCCAACGAAAGGGCTTGGAGACCCAGGTCTGTTAAACACACCTGTCCATCCCATCGGAAAAGCCATCGCTGTTGGCTAGGATGAATGTCCACACATTAATTAGGTGTGCAAAGTACCTTGCATAATACTTACGGATATTATCCACCAATTTTTCTGTTGGATGAGAATTTTAAGTCCTTTTCTTTTCCTCCAGAAGGCAAGTTAAGCCCACGCTGACCAAAACTGATCGTCAGGTCTGAAAGCCCTATGCTGGAAAGCACTAGGGACAGCCCACTGACATCAGGCACCCATGCCTATCTCTGTGCCAAAATTTGTGCATTTCCACACATCGGACTTGTTACCACAGCTGAAACTCTGTACGATAAGGCTGTCAGCTGCACGGAGGGAAGGGTATTTTACCAACCTGTGCAGCCTGTCTTAAAGGGCCCCCTTTCCTAACATCTTATCTAAACTAGGCTTATATCTCCTAAGCCTGCTGATTGACAGCAAAAGCTATCATGTGCAGGGATGTCCTGTTATTTTATGGCTGTAATTCCTGGTGATGTCTGGTACACTAAACTGCTGTCATAATTAAAATATTAAATTCAGAAGAAAAAATTATTTTTGATGAAACTCTGCATCACTTCCATTTCTACTGGATCAGTATCACCATCTTTACCATTATTGACTACTTCCTTAGTCTTGCGGTTCCAGCCTGTAGAGTTTGTACATGCTTCTTCTAAAAGGTCCTTCATCATCACAGACTATACATTTATTTCCCTGTCACACTCAAAATTGTATCTTAGTGGCAAAATTCTGCAGTTGTGCCTCACACAAGCTAGGTGATCCTTACTAGGCTTCACAGGGTGTTGATTCAATTGATTTGGTTCAGTTTTCAGCTGTGGGCATTTAAAAACTTCTGTGGCAGGTCAAAATATCTTGGTGGACCTTCCCTGATTTTTTTGTTCAAAGAGATTGTACCTCTGAAGCATCACAGGATATTTTTGGGATAGTTTTTTTTTTTTTTTAATTAGTCTTAAAAGTAGCTAAATTTATATCAAGCTTCAATTTAAACTATTTGTCATTCCCCTCAGATTAACCCAAGCATGTTATGCATTATTTACCACACAAAGTTGTCTGGCAAAAGAAGGAAAGAGAGAATGGCTACCTATGAAATAAAAATTTAGTTGTTTACAGAGATTTTCTCAGCAAAGTATTTTAAATCTGTAGTTGTATTGAGTTATGCTGAGGTGTGACTACAGTGTCTTATATCAGCTCTGTTCAGAAAAAAACTGTCTCATGACTGCTCTACACAGTCTTTGTTCTCACAGCTCCCTCAAAGGAGTGTACACGCTTTATACAGTGCTGAAATGTATCAGGTTAACTCAGGCTAAAATGAAAGTTCTGTAGAAATGCTGTTTTCAAAATACAAGATTGATAGAAAATATTTCACATCTGTATTAAGTTTGCAGTTCAAAGAAACTCCCATAATGTTTCCTGGCAGTATTTCCTGGCTGAGTATTACGATACTACAGCAGCACATGATGCTAGGAAAGGAAGCTGACCAGAAACATCAAAGCAAAAGTAACCACTGTGTTTATTTTAATCATGCTTAACAGAAGAAATTGTAACTAAAAAATACAAGTGACAAATAAATACAGTTTAAATGGTATTTCAGGTTTGGATGATAGTTCATGTCTTATTTGACATTTTGTACTATAATTAAATGAATCTTTGCCTAGTGGCTTCTCTCAAGTAACAACTCTTCTTTGGTCCCTTGAAGTAATAAATAGTATGAAAAAAATGGCTTAGCAACATTTTTTAATTTCATGCATTAACTACTTAAATAAATTATACATAATTAAAACCAAGCTAGGTTTGTATTTGCATTGATCCTTATGCTGAAAACAATGTAGTCAGACTTCGTTCATCACAGAGATCATTTCTCAGTTTAACCTCTTTCCCAGCAGGAGAGCCAGCAGTTTGACAAATATGATTAGAGATGCAGGAACAGTTCCATTTAGATCAGTGGGACATCTCCAGTTGAGGCAGAACTACGCACATACAGCAATGTTTGCAGAAAAAGACTTTCCATCTCAAACACTGTTATGCTCAGTAAGCACTGGGGAAGAATGCTTGGGGAGGGACTGCCAGGCATTTTTCTGGCCAGGAGGGCAGAGTTTTACTGTTCCCTCTCTCTTGTACTTTAGGATGAGACTTAAAAATCAGAAGAAGACCACCATAATCCACACACGTTTAGAACATCATCTGTCTCTAATGATATATCATTGAAACTGAAGAACCAGAGCTAGATTTTCATTTTCACTAACATTTACTATTGAAAATATTTTGCCAGCTTTTCTTTATCATAGAGACTTTATCATAGTATCAATGACAAAAATACACCTTTTATAAAGTTATCCTATCTTCTACTGAAGACTGCAGCATGAGAAAATTTCCCTCATGCCTAGCAATACCCTCCTAAAGTTTTATTATCCTTATTACTGTGAAGAGGTCATTTTACCAGCTTTGAAATGTACAGCTTTCAACCCCTGCATATCATGGCTGTGACTCTAGTTACACATGCTCATAGGGTTTGTGCTAACTCTTACTCACAGTTCAAAAGTGGGAGTCTCCAGAGTATTTCAACAGCTTCTTCACACAGGGAAGGGAGTCACAGCACAGCATGTTCCCCTGTGATCATCCAAAAAAAGGAGGAGTAGATATCGCTAACTTTCTGCCAATAGCATCCTCCTCTCCTGGCGCTTGAAAAGCTCAGAAAAGCAAAAGCTGGTGCAGCTGCAGTCAGTTCAGTGGTTGTGGTGCTTCGAGGTAGGGCCAGTGTTTTCCTTTCAGTTTGCAAACCAGCAGCGTTGTTGATCCAATGAGTAAGTGTTACTCCGTGGCATTTACTTCATAAATATTCAATAGTTGTTAATTACAAGAAAAAATGGAGCTGCTGGCTCTGGGGTGGGTGTCCACACGTCACTAAACCAGGCAATACAGCAGAGTGTCTCTGTCTGGCTGAGGGCATGAAAAAAAAAGCAGAGGTTTTCAAGGTAGGTTCTATTTTTCATAAAATGTTTAATTTAACAGTGACCTAGTTTTACAACAGCTTTCAGTGTCTTGGCTTTTCTTATCTCCTGTGTCTTAGCCTACATCATTAGAACAGCAGAGCAAAAGGCTTTACAGACTTTGTTAAAGCAAACTAAATAAGACCTTAGCTGAGGGATTAATTCTCTCCTATTTTGTTTCAGGCAGTCGTTATGTTACAGTTTCTTTGTAGTTTTAAAGAGGTTTTAGCACATCTTTTATCAGACCTATTATAGATTTTTTTTTTAATGTCGACTCAAAAGCCCTTTCCCTATTGCATGATACATTTTTGAGTATCAGACTGTAGCAGCAGTCTTGAATTCCTCAGCCTTTTTACAGAAGGATCCTTTGTAAATATTCAATAAACTGTATGGAATTGGTGGCTAACTGGACTAGCCAATTTGAAAGTTTACACGCAGTACAGACTCATGACAGTTTTCAGCAGGAGCAAGTTACGGAGTGCCATTAATTTTACTTACCTTACTTCACTGACCAGAAGAAAAATGTTCTTAAGCATCTTGTCATTGTGGCCAATAAATAGCAGTTCAAGTGATGTTTGCTGTCTTTTTTTTTTTGCCATGTGCTACATAAGGTGCTCTCAGATATTGTTTGATGGTACCCTGTCTGTGATTCCTAGTTTGTCTTTATAGAAGTATGCTTTAAAAAACTCCTAATACTCTATTGTGTGTTCTGTGTTCCATATGGATTCAGCAGAAAAAAGGAACAATTAGAAAAATTGTTTCAGCCATGCAGCACCAAAACACACTAGGTCTGCAGAAAAAGGGCTCTGCCTTCCACTTCCATCTCAGAGATTCTTAGGAAATTTTATACTTTGAGAGTCAAGTATGAGGAGCCTTGGTGTGCTGAGTCCTTCCTGCATACCCTTTTAAGAAGGAAACACAGCAAAGGAGATGATGCTACATTTGTCAGGTTTATGTGAGTGTGAGCGCTTTGTCTATAGGGAAGATTCTCCTGTGTGGATCTCAGCCATAGAGGTTTCCATTGATCCCCATTAACGTGTTTTGCAGAAATTGAACATGTCAGACTGAAAAATGCAGGTAATGCATACTGGCAGTTTCTGAGCTGTGACTTAAACAGTAGCAAGCTAAAAGAACAAAGACAACTTAATAGGAACCATTCAGAGCTCGCGTGTGCTGGCCTTGTCAAACTTCATGTAATTCTTCCCTTTGTGCAAAGGGATTTCAGCTGTCTTTGCAAACATGAAATTTGTGCCAGCTCTAATGCTCCTTAAATTTTGTGTGACTTAGAACAAGCTTCCCAGTGATTTCTTATCATTGGAGGGGAAAAAAAGCCATGGTGGTTAATTTCAGGTGTGGAAGAACTTGTGCCTTGAATCTAGGAAAATCAAAAAACCAAAAGTATTGAGAATATATTTTTTTTTCTATATAGCTAAAAACATCAGAAGAGCATTAGCAGCAGTGCCTCTGTTCATTTTTATTGATAAAGAACACTGTGGGAAAGCAAAATTCACAGCCTCTTTTAATTCACCTGGGAAAGTACAGAAGACTGTGTTTGCTAGAAGTATTGAAAAGAGATTTGTGTAAGAAGCTTTGGCTCACATTGTTTTACCTAGAGTCCCAAAATGGACTAAGAGCAATACAACTTATCAGAAGAGAAAAGACTCCATTTCCTCAATATCCAGGTTCTTGCTCAAGCATGGTGAAGGCATCCTTTTCTCTTCTGCCCTGGCGATCTCAGATCTGAACAAGTCAGAGCACTGGCTGAGTGAGATTAGCACTGTCTCATACTTTCCTGTGCTAAAGACAGGTCTGCAGAGGGGATTTTAGGTTTTTCTGAAATAGCTAGAAATACGCTAAGATCTATCCACATCTTCTTTCAGTTCATCAGGTGATCAGTTTCTTGATATCTAGTGACATTGTTCTTTTCTGTCCTTTAGTCAAGAAAAGATTTCTACCTGGACTCCGTCCATCTGATATGAACTTGTAAAGTTTTCTTGAACTTGGCAGTCTTCTAGCCATGTCAGGTGTCCAAATACTATGAAAATTCATGGCACTAAGTGACAGAAATGTGTGAATTCCCATAGAATTCAGGTTTTCTCCAGTTGGTCTTTATCTGCTGGTCTGGAAAAGGTGCAGAAAGGGGTACTTACTTTGACACCCTTGAATTTTTGCTTCTGTGATATTGCAAAAGTTTCCTTTGGTCATTTTTTCTATTTAAAGTAGGTTTTATGATGATTAATTACATAAGCTGTGATGGAAACTGCTGCGCAGTGGGAATGAGGAGCCTGAAGTGTGGAGGAAGGCATGAAATGTATTTAAAAACCCCTTAAATCCTGCAAGATACAGTATGTGTCTTTCATAGCCCTGATCATACTGTTTGTATGCTATATCTCTCACCACTATTTATCTCTCTTATTAAAATATGCATTTTTTACAGAAACTATATCATCTCCTGCTTTTGAAAAGCATTTACCATATGGAAGAAACTGCAAACATCACCATAAACCACGTTTCTTTTCTGTACTTGGATAATTTAGAATACCCACCAACACAGTTCAAGTATTGAAACGCATGCCTGTATGTTTATGTANAAATCTTTTCTCTAAAAATTGTGCAGGGTGTTGATGATTTATCTAAATCACATGGTGCCACTTCTCCCTCTTTGGCTAAACATCACAGTGCATGTTCTGGTTTTGGCAGGGAAGATGAACATTTGACATTTGCTTTTGGTGAATATTCAGTTACCTAATTTTGTTTCTTTTTTTTTCATATTAACAGCAGTTAAGCCTGAGCAGTCAAACATTTCTACAATTTAAGTAAGAAAAGTGCTTAAAACTCACTTTCAAATTCAAGTGACAATTAATGTATTACTTTTCAATTATTTTTCCAGCTTGTCTGCTGCTGAGAAGGTACTGCATAGGGAGGAGACCTGGTTGAGTGGTGGTCAGTTGTGCAGCACTCACTAAAATGAGTGGGAAGGGGGAGGCTGAAGGACTCAAAAAACTGATATTAGCCTAGGAAACCTGATTTGTCTAGGCCCTCACTAGGGATGGTGGGAAAAGACACTCGGGGCTTCAGAGCTGGAGCATAACCTCAGATGCTCAGAGCTGTGACAGAAAGAATCTTTCTCTCTGCTGAGCACGAGAAGATCATAAGAGGATTTGCCTCTCTGGAGTGCAGTCATCCTTTCCTAGGTTTATGAATCCTGCTTCCCTACAAAGCCAGGAATACAGATGCCAGTTCTGCACATCTCAGCAGTGTGAAATATGAGACGGATCCCAGGGCTTAATTCTGGTCTCATCTTCCTCCTCTCCAGCCAGAACAACTCCACTGGCAGCTCTCTCCTTAAAACACACTCCTTACTTCAATATTCAGCTTGCTAAGCTATGGCAGTAGCGAGATTGATACAGCCCAATTCAATTAAAACACATTTCAAACTGTTCTGCTGTCTTAAACTGGAATGTGAGAACAAACACTTGAACAATGCATAATTCAAAATCATGCATAGGCCCTATTTAAAAAAAAACCAACCAAACAAACAACTATGAGTTTAATTATTTTGTTTCCTAATTATCCAAGAAAATTCTTTAAATCTGCATCACCATTAATAACTCCACAAAACTTTAAAAGATGTAATGCACGTTATGTCAGAATCCCAAAGAGATTATATATATTATATATATATATATATATGCTAATGTATAAGTGGTAATGAAACAGGGAGTTCTCAAATCTACTTGCAGATAAATAACTATGGCAGGCATGGTTGAAAATCCCCCATCTTCAGCTGCTTGGGATGAAATGTTTCAATTCATGGATCAGCACAAGGCTGGATTCTTACATTCTTTTTTCTTTTTAATGTTTCAGCAAAGTCAGTTTAACTTGATCCAAGGAGATTTGGTGAAAAAAGGCTTTTGCCCATGTTAAATATATTCCTATAACTGAATATGTCCATGTTTTGAATCTATTGTTAAAAATGTATCAGGGAGATGGGCATTGATGACAAGGATATGCTACTCTGTGAAAATCTGTTCAAATTTTGACAAGTTACAAATTCTGAAATTTTCAACTTGTTCCTGCTTACATTCTTAAGAGACTGAAGGCTAAATTCCCCAGAAGCTCATTGCAGTGATGCATATTCAAAATAGTATAGTTAACTTTAACTAAATGTATAAATTCCACAGTTGAAGGTGGGAGTCATTATTATTATTATCAATTTTCAGCCAAGAAGTGGACTGAAAAACCCCGAGTCTGATTTATGGCTCAGCTATGCCTAAGTTGACAAGTTCTTAAAGATGTTCAGTGCTTCAGATGCCATAGACATTCCAGGAAATTTATTCTGTTTAGTTAAACACTATTTGTATAAGTTTTCATCCTAATCTTGAAGATGAATCTCTTATTAAAATTGGAGCTCATTATTTCTTGTCCTCCATCACGGATGTAAAAAGCAGGTTACCACTGTTTTCTTTGGAACAGAATTTCACATTTTTTAAGACTTTTACCCATTTTTCTGTGTCAAATTAGATAGTATCAATTTTCTTTCCTTACAGCTTGGTGTTTTTCAGCACCTCACCATTCTGATTACCCGCCTCTGGGCTATCTCCAGTTATTTCACATTTTCTGTTGTGTCCACAAACGTGCACACCGCTCTTGCTGACGCCTCACCAGTGCTGAGCAGAGTCCTCTGCACCTCCACAGACAGCCCAAGGCAGTGTTCCCCTTTTTTGCACTAGTCCAGCATTATCTCCTGCTGTTCAATTTGTGTTCTAGGAAGTCTACTAAATATTTTCCTGCAGAATAGCTGTGAAAATAGTTCCTTGCTGTTGTCATGTTTCTGCAGTTCCTCATGCCCATCTTAATGTAGCTCTTATTCATATTGAATGCTACCCACATTTTTCAGATCATACCTGCCATTTATCAAGATCATTGAATTTAATCATCTCTTCCAATATACTTGCAGTCTCTTGCTGCTTGAAATTATCTGCAAATTTAATAATGATTCTCTTTGTGTCACCCTCCAGCTCATTAATGAATGCTACCAGAGCACTCCTTTGTGGAACTTCATGAACTCATTCTTGCCTTTTGACAATGAAATGCCTCTAACTGCTGCTTGAGCATGGTCTGCTAATGCAACTCAGCACTCTATTTTCAGAACAAATATTTACAGGTTCACAATTTCCCTTCTGCAAAACAGTTGTTTAAAATTCATTGTTTTCTTCCTTTTCTTTTCCCCATTTTGACAGGAAATTCTTTTATTACCATATTAACAGGACTTAGACTTCAAAGGAGATTGAGCAGAGGTAAAGCAAATTTCAAGTTTCATTCAGATACATAATTGTAGGAAATATCTTGAGGTGCACTTCTATTAGTATCCACAGAAGACAGTCACTCTGTTAGGTACTGCCTATCTCTCATTGTCCTCTCTCCCCAAAAGCTTTCTCAGATTTAGCTCAGCAGCCAATGGCAATAACATACAGGAAAACTTAAGTATTGAAAGATGGATAAAGTGAGTCCTTAGTATTCCACTTGGACCACTTACTTCACTTTGGGTAAAATCTTTGTATTTGCAGTGACTTGGAGATTTTATGCTACAGTTTTGTTCCTTTGAACCACATGTTGTGCAGAGGAATAATACCCTCCATGATAGGTAGAATGTATTTAGAAAAGGCTCACAGATAGCTTATGTGGTTGTGAGCTATAATTTACCCATACAAGCTAAAAAAATCCCAGAGTTCTCTTCACTCTGTTATAATCAGCTCCTCATTCTTTCAGAATACAAAGAAAAAATCTCTTTCTTTCTAGATGCTCAACTATTCAGCTTTTTGAATGATCAGGAAAAACCAGAAGTATTTCCACTATCTCTACCTCTTTAGAAGGCTACGTCTTCCTTGCTTCTCTCTGCCTCACACCTTGACTTTCCAAACTGAACTGTTCTAAGTACAGTACCAAGAATGAAAGATGTAGCACTTACCCTAGGAGCTCTAGCCTAGCTGGAAGCTCAGATGTCACCTTGAAATGGCAGCCAAGCTTCTGTTCTTTATTAGATCTCATGCTTTTGTTTTGCTTTGTAGCCTTGAAAGCTCTCAATGAAGATGAAACTTTTACCATCCCATCCACATCTGCAAAGAGCTGTATGTATTCACCCGGTACTGTATATTCACCCCTGTGGATGTAACCTCTAACAATCAGTCCAACTCACCAGTCCACCAGAGTGAGGAGCACAAGCTCAGTGTACATCTTATCTAACACAGGCACCTGCTGCCAAAATGCTCTCTCCTCACCCAAGTCCTGGCCACACATTCCCTGCACGTCCATCAGATCAGTCTAGTGGCCACGCAGCTACAGGACAGGTCAATTTGGATGGCAGATAAGATGGAAAACAAAGGTAACATATGAAGGTGACTCTGCAGCCTGGAACAGGGGGGAAAGCCTGCCTGTAAAAAAGGCTATTAGGTTTTAGCTCATTTAGGTGCAACTCAAACTGTTACCTCTGCCTTCTCTCTGCATATTTATCTCCTTCCTGCCCTCTAACCTCCATGCATAAAGCCATGCCCACATGCTTTAAGTAATATTTTTTTTAAATTATTTTCAGCAGTTTTCATATTTAATCTACAATTTAAAACCCTATGCTCCATGACAAAAAAGCCTTACCTGTACCCTGTGTGCTCGGGACATGTGTCTTTTTAAAAACAGAGGCGCTTGTTTGGTCTTTGCTAGACCAACGTGTATGTTAATTTTCCAGTCAATTTCACAGGAATTTAGATCATCAAAAATGAATTTCAAACCAAGGTAAAAATACTCTGCTCATTCTCCAGCTCTGCCTTGAAGGACTGTGTAATCAGATGAGAATAGTGACCCAGCTAGTAGGCCTGCTCTCCTCCTACGCTCCTGTACACTGCATTGCTACCTACTACTGCTGGACTGTCAGGAAGAACTTCTAAAAAGGAAAAGTAATGACTGAAAAGAAAATGTGAAAGATGAAAAGAAAAGCTAGAGAGACTAATAAAACCCCAGTTTCATCTTCCCAACCCAATCACTTGCTGCCTCAGGCCATCCTGTCATGGTCATGATACAATCCAGTGTAGGGAGGTGTCTTCCTAGTTGTCACCTGATTGTCTTAAAGCTCTTTTTTCCCCCTCTGTAGTGTCACAGCCCAGGATATGTACCAACATTTAATAATATTCCTGTGCAGGTATTCAAGTTTTAGCTATTGCCGTTTAAGAAGAAAATTTCGGCAGTATTTTAACAGTTTCAAATAGCTGGAAATAATCTGGTTTTAATAAAGCACCTAGACCCATGTCCACATTGAGAGTATTTTTTGTCCAAGCCAGATTAAGGTTTTAAATAGCCTTAAGCAGGGAAAAATACCACGGTGGGATATAGAGGCCATGGGAATGTCCTGTAGTCTTAAACCACACATTGTCTATCCCACAACTTTATTTACACAGGGAACATTTCTACAGGAACTGCTGAAAAATATCCAGAACTAGTGAAAAAGAATGAAGAGTAAAATACTCTTTTTAGAAGTGTTATGCCATCTGGTTGTTACAATGCGTGTAAATACCACCTCTTCAGAAAAACTCCCCAGTGCATCACAGAATTTTCTCAGTCTCTTCTTCCTTCAGTGCTTCTGCCTTAATTTTAACAAGTACTACAGATTCTGCAAATATGTATGTATGTAGGCTATCAGCACCTTGCATTTTGCCCAGCCTCATTATTAAGAAGAAAATTGCAATGTCTCCTTCATAAGAAATTAACTTTCCTACTCAAACCTGTACTTTCACAGACTCAGGACATTGCATGTAGGCCACTGTTCACTGCAATTAACAGTCTCCAGAAATAAAGACCATGACTAATTTTGTGTTCCAACAGGATTCCTATTTCTCACTCTCTCTTTATTTGGGAAGAAAATGCAATGCTGTTTGCAATAATTTTTTCCTGCCTTCTATTTTCTGAAAGCAGGTGGTTCTGTTCTTAAATAAGTCTCTTAACTGAAGCTCAGTCTGAAGGACACCATTCATTAATTCACTCTACTGCCATGATACATCTGCTCTCCTCAGATGTTACTCTGCTCATGTGCACCCCCTGCCCCACTCCCAGTCACCAAGGGTTGGCTCTGACTCTCCACACCTGTATAAAAGCATGGCCTTCCATTCCTGACACCACTACACAGCATGCCAAGACTTCAGACAGACCACAGGTGGGTGGCACAGCACAGCCCTTTGCTTTCTGTTCATCAGAGACCATAATGAGTGTGGGAAACTTCAGGCAAAAGGGGATCCCTGAACGCTTTTGTTGTTTGCTGTCTGTATGCAGAGTTCAGTTTTTCACCGAGCTCTCATATTCTCATACTTGCCACAACTGTGTCATCCATGTCCTGTAGGTTATTTCTTTCACAGAGTCAACATGGAATTATGCACTTTTCTGAAAAAAAAATGGGAAGACTTGTGTTGTGTTTGCAGGCAAACTGCTAACTCTGCTGCTGATGGGGAAAGAAAATAGCACATGTCTCTAGTATGGCACCAAAAATGCTTACACTTGATTTTCTTTACTGTCCAGAAATTATAACAACATTCCTAAACACAGACTTGGGTCTAGCATTGCAGAATTCATCTTCTGAATTCTGAGTACATAGTTCATGCATGAACTATGGCTCATAAACATAGTAAATACATAATACATAAAAGNAACAATCCTGAAGATGCCATGGCAAGGAGCCTGGAACCAGAGATTCCCGTTACCGCCTGAATACTGAATGCCCTCCCTTTTTGAGACAGTCCATTCCCTCTGGGAATTGCTGCTGCTCCCTCTGGGAGCTTCACTTGCTGCAATGAACGCTGTGCTTGAACAAACACTGCATCTGTAAATGTCCACGCATCACTTTGTCGGGGATTGCAGGCAGAGGGTGAGGCTGTGCAGCTGCTGCAGAGCAGGGGAACATTTTGCAGCAGAACTGATCTCTGGTGGGATCTCTGATGCTGTAACTAAGGCTCCTCCACATGCCAATGCTCCTGCCTTTGGGCCGTCACCCCCCAGAGCTGTGCACAACAGAAGATGAATTGTTTTGTACAGCACACAGAGCAGACAACTCTGGGCAAGAGCTGTGTGGCCTGGGGATCTGTGCTTGTTAATATCTTGCAGCAGTGGCAGGTCTGGGCCCTTCTTCTAGTTCTCATCCTGCTCTTTGGTCTCTGCTGGTTGCTCAAGAAATGGAGCTTTCAGGATATCAGCACCAGTTAGACAGAGAGCTCCAGCAGCGACACTCATCTGGAATTGGAGAATTCAGAGAACATGAAGAACAGACAGGATCCAGGAAAAGTCAGGCAGGCAAAGCTGAGCCACCCCCAGCACCCATGTTGAACCACCTCTTCCAGCACCTGGCACAAGATCCGTATGCCCACCGGGAGGCCATACACGAGTACACTGTCTGTGACATCAGCTCAAAGGATTGCTGCTCTGCAGCCTTTGAAAGAGGACATCACACACAGAGCTGTGCTTGTGGCACTCACAGCTGATGACACTGTATATATTAACACTCTGTAGTTACTGCATTTATCCCCAGTAGTCCTGAATCTGCTTTCCTGTTGCTTCAATAAACTGTACTATTTCAGAATCTGGATTGTGCAAGTTCTTGAACTCAACCAGATCTATAGCATAAGTAAATTGTGCTAACTGTGAATTTGTGCAAAGTGAAAATTATCATTGAACTTGACCAAACCTACAGTGCTGAAGTGGTTCTAATCAGGAACTAAGCCTATTTGCACCCAGCCCTTCTGATCTCTGAGGACCAGCTGGAACTCAAGGGGGATTATTTTCTGCTAAATTTCTATACCTTTAATGCATCAGACATCCTATACCCTCCCCAGGGATCTGGCGTTGCCCAACTGTGCATGCTGGATACAGAGAAAGGGCTGGTCTATCAGCCTGTGCCATAAGACAAGCTCTCCTGCTCTGCCAGGCACACAAGCCCAAGCATACCTGGCACAGCTGCCTTCTCGGCCTCAGGCAGGGGAGATGGATACCTTAACCAGCTCTCTGGACAAGTGTGGTAACGCAGTCTGTGAAGTTTTTGATGGTCTGGCTACAAACAGTATAGCATGGGCATGTCCAGAACTTACATAGATAAATCTAAACCTCTTGTCTTTCCAGAGTATAAACTAAAGCCTTACAGGTTGTACTATTTTTCAGGATATAAGCAAGTCAATATATTCTCTCCTAACAGCAAGTCTTTCTCTCTCCTTGCTTTTGACAGAAAAATATCTGGATTGTAATCTGAGATGGCATTGTTACAAATGAGGATTATAAAGGAGTTCAACCAGAGAAAATACCAAAGACTACTTTCCTGTAACAAGAAGGAAAAGAAAAAAAATAAAAAGAAGGGCAGCAAAATTCTCACGTCTCTTTACTCATCTTCTGCCCTTCCCTCTACTGGATAAGTTGAGAAATGGGGATGGAGAGAAGACGCCAAGCACCAGGAGGCAGAAGGGCGCTCTGTGAACCATGGTGGATTTTATGCTTTATAACAAAGAGTACAACTCACTAAAAAGTACCTGAAATGCTGTAGAACACTGACATGGAGCCTGGACATTCAGTTTTGGTTCAGTTCAGAGATATTTCTTGTTCAAACTCTTTGCTGGCAGGGACAGAGTCTCAGCTCTCATCAGTTATCAAAAGAGAACTCCTGGGATGGACTGATTTTTTAATGCCTTATGGGCTTTTGACTCCAAAGGGACAGTCACTGGGGTATCTCAAGCTGATAAAATGCTAGAGACGAAGATCTCCTGGAGAGTGTCAGCCTCAGCCTCTGTAGAAAGGTGAGTACAACCACAAGCAGCATCTGCTGAGCTGACCCTCCTCTCCTGTCTCTGTCTGCAGAGAGTTGCTCTCTAAAGCACACCCTAAAAGCAAGAAATTCATTATTAGGAAAACCCCAAACCACCAATGTAATGTCACAGCTAAGCTGGAATTGGGACCTGAAGCCTCCCAATCTCTTGGCTTGCTGTGAATAGCAAGAGAAGGGAAATTTTTTAAGCAGTCTTCATATCACCCAACATAGTTTAATAATAATTTACAAGACTTTCAAAGAGGTAAGATCCTGATACAACTTTGCTGGCCACAATATCATGTGTGGTCATGCAGTTACTTAAGTGCCATAAGGAAAGAAACTCAAACTGTGTCAGTAACTGCTGGTCTTGAATTTCACAAACCTCCTGAAGAGAGATTATTTATGATATGGATCCTCTTTTCTCTTATTTTTTCATTATTTTTCCTCCCTGTTCTTTCAGCACTCCCCTGTTACTGTGCTCAGAAAGTTTGCACGGGGCCCACAGGTACTTCCTCTGTATTACTTAGCATTGTGTAAACCATACACACTGCAACTCTTCTCAATCTGTTATCATTTGGAAATCTTGCCATTCACCAAATTGTTTTTATTACCTGTTTAGAAGATGTTCTATGTTTCATGAATGCTTTCTGATGGGTAACCAGAGCTGAGGGTGCATCCTGGGAGAAGATGAGGTATTTTTCCATAAGCAGATGTATTCTTCACTCTCCCAGGGACAGTGGCTCTGTTTTCTGCTAGTTAGTATTCCAAAACTCTTTCAGAATATGGTTTTCTTTCTGATTCCCAAATCCTGGCTTCCCAGCTCCACAGGAAGTTTTCTCTGCCAGATATGGGGAGAAACCTGGGAGCAGTTAAGATGAGGCCGTATCTGAGCTTCAGAGCCGGGAGTGGCAGTGCCCTGTCACCTCCTTGCAGTGCTGCAGCTCCTCCAGAGATGCCAAGCCCTGGGACATTGGCCAAAATAGCACTTACCCTGTACAGACTGGCAGACCCCACACATTTCCCGACTTAACAGGGAACATCAGGAGCTCCTCCTGCCAAAATGTACCGTGATTGTTTGTGGGTGGTGGTATGAGCCTGCATCCACTACAGAAACTGAATCTCTGTGGCCTGAATACTGCAAACCAGCATGAAGCTCTTTGTCTAAAGGGAAGGGGGTTAAATGATTGTTAATTGCAGAAACACATTAACCCCATTAACCATTCTGGGAATGGGGGAATGCAACCACTCCCAGAAAAGTTTGTAATTAACTATTTCTGAAACTAATTCCTTGCTTTATTTATCAACAGGAAAATAAGTTTTCTCTCCTTGATATGATTAGGTGAGCATTCTGGCTTGTAATGCCACAGAAAGACATGTCTTAGAATAAAACTTTAGTGTCCCATACTGTGCTAGATTTGTGAAGAAATAATTTTTCAGAAGAACTTTTCAAGCTTTTCTTTCATAATGGCTGGGAATATTAATTTAGGACTTCAAGCAGCTGGGGAGAAGAAAGCCCAATCCCTCTTTTTCTCTCAGGGCACCCCAATCCCCTCCAAAAAGGGTAAATGTAAAACTTTCAGAAATAATGATGCAATTTCTAACGTGCTTTATTGCTTATAGGGACAGACCGGTTATCTTTTCCTTGGATTTATCCAGAGATTAAGTAAACATAACATGCATTAGACTTTATGTCTCTTGAGTGTCTTTCTCATCACTCTTCTAGAGGAGTTAAAACCTGGAATACATGTGTATTCTGTTCTGATCATTCTAGGAAAACATATCATAAACTAGGTTCTTGTGGAGAGCAGTAGGACCTAAAAGACTGGAGAATGGTTTCCTAAGGTTCAGGTTTCTTACAGGAGCTTGCAGAAGCTATCTCACCATACACCCATGCAGAAGACCGGCTGAGAACCTGCCATCAGGCTTACTCTTGCTCTGACTCAGTGGTGCTTTGACATTTTGCAAAACTTTGAGCTGAAGGAAACTAAAATTGCTTTTCTGCTAGGTGAAGGAGATGTATCAACAGTATGTTGTCATAGTAAACTAAGGATGAGAAATGGCTGTATTCTTATCTCACAGACATCATTCATCCTGAATATATTTCCATCTTCTCGAAACGCAAGAATGCACTTTAAAACAGAGCAAGAGATAAATATGTAGGCAGCAGGAATGCTATAAGATGATCTGATTAAAAAAGGAACGTCTTAGCACAACTGCAGTTGAAGCAGAGAACAGCCTTATGGCTGGGAGAAATGCAGCAGCAGGTGAGAATTGACTGTAGCATTCAGCTGAATCAGTACATGACAGCTGGGCCAGGGAATACAAGCTGATGACTGTCCTGATATGCACCACCTTGCCCAAATGAAAGACTCATTAACTCCCACAGGAAATAACTGAAGCTTTTTAATTTGCTTAAAATGTATGCACCAGAGCAGTGGCTCAAGGGCTGGCTTTGTTTGATTTTCACTCAGCTGTCAAGGAAGACACAAGTAGTAGCAATTGTCATGGCTGCTAACTTCTAATTTTGATTTGTTCAAAGATGTACAACTCTTATACTTCAGGGAAATGTCTTTGCCCTCAGCTGTTGCTAGAGGTCAGAGCTGCAGGGACTCATCCTGTTCATAGCAACGTGGCCCCATGTAACTGGGTGCTTCCCAGGCATAGCGGGTACCCCTAGCGCAACACCTCTCCAAACCCAGCCCCTGCAACCTGCAATGCAGATACAGGTAGGCACACACTCTGTCTACCGTGTTGTCCTGTTCAGGGACTGCATCAATCAGAGTAACTCAAAGTAATGCACAGATTCACAGAATATGCTGAGTTGGAAGGGACTCACAGGGATCATCGAGTCCAACTCCTGGCCCTGCACAGGACCATCCCCAAGAGTCACACCAGGCGCCTGAGAATATTGTCCAAACACTTCTTGAACTCTGGCAGTCTTGGTGCTGTGACCACTGCCCTGGGGAGCCTGTTCCAGTGCCCAACCACCCTCTGGGGGAAGAAACTTTTTCTAATATCAAACCTAAACCTCCCCTGGGACAATTTCAGGCCATTCCCTTGGGTCCTGCCACTGGTCACCACAGAAAAGAGGTCAGTGTCTGCCCCTCCTCTTCCCCTGCTCTGATGAAGTTGTAGACTGCAATGAGGTCTCCACTCAGTCTCCTTCAGGCTGAACAGACCAAGTGACCTCAGCTGCTCCTCATACAGCTTCCACTCAGGTCTCTTCACCATCTTCATTGCTCTCCTTTGGACACTTTCTAATTCCTTAATATATTTCTTACATTGTGGCACCCAAAACTGCACACAGTACTCAAGGTGAGGCCACCCCAGTGCAGAGCAGAGCGGGACAATCCCCTCTCTCAACCAGCTGGTGATGCTTTGCCTGGTGCCCCCCAGGACAGGGTTGGCCCTCCTGGCTGCCAGGGCACTGCTGACTCAGATTCAACTTGCCATCAACCAGGACCCCCAGGTCCCTTTCCCGGCACTGCTTTCCAGCATCTTGTTCCCCACTCTGTATGTACATCCCAGGTTGCCCCACCCCAAGTGCAGAACCCAGCATTTCCCCTTGCTGAACTTCAAATATTTAACAATCACAATAAAACCTGCTCTAACAGGTACAAAATTGAACAACAATATTGGAGATAACATGTCTTCAAAACTAGAACTGTGGACAAAAAGGTAGTAGCTAAGTGTTGCTGACCAAAATCCCCTTAACCTGGTGATAGAGCTTTGTACAGAATGTGGAGGGCAACTATTTAAATATCAAACTTCTGCAAGGGGAGCTTGGTGCTAAACATCACTGTACTGGGGTCACCAGTGGTTTTGAACACACTTGTTAATAGCAGAACTAATAATTTAGAGAGTCCTGTATTTTCTTCTAACTAGGTTTTAATAGCTAAAGCCCTTCAGAACAGAATTGATGTTTATATATCCACTTACGAGAGCAAATTAATCAGTTCCTCAGAAAGACCATTAAGTTTACTTTTTTGCCTCTGTGCCCTGTAACCAATTATGAATCCAAGATCTGCAGCTATTAGATTCACCTAGACATTCAGAAGTTGCCAATATATGGATTGCAACTTAATAAAAAAAGAAAAAAGATGAGCAAATTAAAACAGACGGAATAAGAAACAACCTTTTCTGAAGTACTAAAAATAGCACAATTAGAAGTAGGAATGTCTGTCTCTTCTTTAAGTAGTTTTCACCTTATTCAGGAGTCTGAGTTGGTATATCCATTTTATTCCATAGAAAAATCCCCATGACTCCGAAGTACAGATGGACTGTGTTTTTCATTGTGCACTGCACACTTTGGCCTTTATCAACTGCGTAAAGCCAGGAAGTTCTTGCTCTGTGTTTGGGGATTCTGTTGTCTCCAGGAATCCAAGTTACTAATAGGAACGATTAAAGCACCAAATCACAGAAAATATGTAGGAAAAAACCCCAGTAGATGTTGGAGTATTTGTCCTGAATAAGAGATGGAAATGTGCAAGGAAGAGTGTGCATAGAGCTGCCTCTTGTATTTTTCTCAAACTGAAGTCACTGTGCACAATGTTCACAGAAAATACTCTACTTCTGCTAACATTGTTTCTCTGTTAAGATTGACTGGTAACATACAACAATACTAACGTTGCAGAACCAGATGTTCTACTTCCATGTTCTAGCTTTGCAATGCATTAACCTATGCCTGCTTCCAGTTTAGAATCATGCTTCATTTTTCACTACGTTCAAATATAAATAATATGCTGTGTTTTTAAGGTATAGAACTGACTGGTCAAGGCTTATTGAAGAGGGTTGTGTTTGCTTTCCAAGGTGTCACTTTTGCTTTTCCCCATGGTATAGTTTTGATAGTTAGGTATTGTAATTTCCAGTTGTTTTCACTGTGGTGAACATCAGGATGTCTGGGTGATTTCCAGTTTTCTATTCTTGGTAACAATGAGCAGAGGCTCCACAAGCTGCAGGACATGGATGTACAGGGATTGATACTGACTCACTTTCCTTACATGTTCCTCTCTAGGTTTCTTTCTCTATTTCTTTCCCCCATGTCACTTGAATGCAAATCATTAATGAGGTCAAATGATGGCTATAAATAAGCATATCCATTACAAAAAATCCATCTGTCTTACAGTACTGGAGATCCATAGGTCAGCTGAACTAGTGGTGGCACAAAATGGGACTAGTCAAGTGATACACTAATTCTTTACACTGCAATAAAAAGCCAAACTCTTTTCACTCAAAAACCAGGCCAGAGAGTGGGAGATGGGGGCTTGGAGAGAGAAAGAGAGTGGGAGAGAGATTAAACAGCCTCTGGTATCCAATGCCTGTGGATGACAGTTTCAAAAATATTTCTAGGGATATACTTGGCAGGCAGTTGCCTGCAACTTCCTTCTAGATACATATAAGCAGCAAAAGCACACAAACAGCCTCTTATTATAAGAGATGTAATTACCTCAATTTTCATACATGTACAAAGACAATTTGCAAACTAGCTAAGGCACGGTTCCCATCACCAGCCCCTTCCTCCTTCCTCCAGCCCAGGGCAACCTCCTGGAAAGCAGCTGGTACTCACCAAGTGGAAAGGCAAAACCCAAGATCAAGCCTCTTGGCAAGACAAAGTGAAGTGGTTTGTGTTCCCCTGGTCCTTTCCCAGCACCTGCCATCCCAAAGTTTCAGACGGGGTCCTGGAGTCCTTAGACATATAGGAGATGAGTTCCAAATGCTTTTTAAAATGGTTTGATTGCCTCTGTACTTCAAGATCCTCTGACAATCCTACAGTCACAGACCCAAAAAGATACATAAATCAATTGACAATTTCCTCCAGTGTGCAGAGTCAGTTTGTCTCTAGGTTTGAAATCTAATTCTCCAGGAGAAAAATACTTTTTCTTTGCCTGAAAAATTTATGGGCATTCAAGAGAAAAGGAATTGAGGGTTCTGAGGAAGAATAGATCCAACCAACATCTAACAGCTGTGCAGGAGCTGTGCATAATGACCCCTTCCTTCTAATCTGTGCTGGACACCCAGCTCAGGAAGATGAGGAAAGCAAAGATGGGGTGGGGGTAAGGGGAGAGCAGACAGAGTAGCGAAAGAAGGAGAACATGAGGTGCACAGTGCTTTTGAAGGAAGTCCTGGCCTGGGGAAAGGGAGTCAAGCACATGAAAAGCATAGAGGAAGAGGCTCATTGACATGACCATGCTGCAATGGGTCCAGGCTGGCTGAGGAAGCTCTTCAGCAATGTATGGCAGACCTTCTCAGCTCTCTGAGCTGCTCCTGATTCCTCCAGCAACATCTGAGGATAAAGAACAAAGGCAGGAGAAGAGGGGAAGGAAGAATGTAGGGAGCTGCCTCCTGCCACTTTTTAACATCAAATGGCTGCGAGACTTCAGCCTGGGAACCCTTTGAAGTGTGGTTGATCCTAGTAAGCTACTAAAGTGGGCAAAACCTTTTTATTTAAAATGAAAAAAGTTACATCAAACTAATCTCACCACTGCAAATGTGAAGCCATAATCCCTGAATAGAAACCAAACCTTGTTGAATCCAGCAGAAGAATACCCTCAGGTGTACTGAATGAGCAGGAAGGAGAACAGCAATGCTCTTCATGACTTTTCTCCTGATCCCAAGGATTTGCCATGTGTCATGACCTTTGCCAACCATGTGAAATGTAGGCAGCTCTGGATCACCTCTAGAGCAGTGCATATAAAGCAGAGGCTTGTAAAAATAAGAGTCAGCCCCTTAAACACTCATGTTTCAGCAGGGCATGGATTTCAGGCAGGACTGATAAGTGTGCATTACCAGCCTGGATATTGATTTTTTTGTATTGACCTGACATACTACTGCCACACACAAAAACACCATATACTTGTAAACAGGTTAAACTCAATCAGAAGTTTAACCCTACACAAATGACTGTCAAACAATGAACTCTCAGATATATGTGCAAAAAGTACGATTGCAATTAAAATGAGAACTAGGAACTCAGAAAGCAGACTGATAAGTAATTCATTCCCTGAATTAACTAACCTCCTAGCTATGTAATGGTAATTATAGGTATCATGGAACAGTGTCATGCAGTGTAACTGCGCTGTAATTATATTTGCTGTATGAAAGGGTGACCCAGGTATTACACTGATAAATGAGATGAAAAGCAAAAGAAAAATCCCAGTTCAGGATCCAAGTGGATGGAACAAAGCCATGATGATACCTATTCAGCAGCTTCTACTGTCTTACCATCTCCCTGCAGTGACAGTGCTGGTGTATGCATCACAGTACTGGAATTGCATGCACACTGCTCTGGCTCAGTATCATCCCTGGAATCGCTACCCTGTGCTATTACCAGTGACAGGCAAACTCCATAACACAAGTAAACTGTCGGCTGAACAAATCCTGTATTTTCCCTGCAGTATATTTGGTTCTGGCAGGCTTAATGTTAAATGCACATTTACTGGGCTAGTGCCAAGGCACTCTGCCCCTTCTGGTGTTTTCTGCCTACAGCTAAAGAACTAGAAGGAGGGAAAGAGATTGGTTTTATTTGGTTTATGACTGTTGGGTTTTATATATTGCTTTTGCAGTGGCAAAGCTTTGCTGTTTATCTCTACAACCTTTCTAGTGCCTAGTCAGCTCAGAAAAGGCATGGGAAATACTCCAATACACACTAAGAAAAAAAGATAGATTGGAGAAAAGAAAGCATGGGAAAGCAGTGCCCAAAGAAAAGAGACAGGATGGGAGAAGGAAACAAAGGGCATCTGATCAAGTACATCACAACAGGACTTGCAGATGCCCACTTCAAAACACACATTTCCAGTCACAGGCATGGCATGCATTTCCTTTATTCCCAAACCTGAAAGATGCTGGTTGAACTTGTGTAACACTGCCATCCAGTGCTGCTGATGTGACCCAGGCTGCAGGCCCACCTCTGCACCCTGATCCAGCCCATCCTAGAGCAAGACCACTGTCCCAACAGGGCCCAGTTATCACCATCCCTAGGGTAATCTTCCAAACTGTATTTCCTTACCTGTGGAAGTTCTGGCAGAACTCTAGTCTACTGGGTGTGGAGAGGATTGGAGGGCACAGCTATCGTCGGTCCCTGGGACGTCTTCAGCATTGTAGATCACATCATCTCAAAAGGAGAACCCAATCCAGACGTTTTCTCCCCTGTTCGCCAGTCTTTTAATAACTCTAGAAGGAAGGTTTATTATTTGCTAAATATAATGACAACTAGTTGCTTTGCTTTTAGGCTTGGGAACTGTGATGTAACTGGTGTCCTTCTTCCTGGAAGGGGGACATTGTTGTTCAGCCCAGAAGGGAGACAGTCATAGACCAGCCATGAGGATGCAGTTTAGGTTTTGCTCTAATGGTCACCATAGTTAAATTTTATAAGAGGCAGATTTCCTATTTTTTTAAAAAACCATTTCATGTCCCTCAAGGAGCCAGAAGGGGTATTCTTAGACATATTTCAGTCTTGCCCTGATTTTTTTCTTTGAACTGGCTAAAACCCCCATGTTTCGAGACCCATTTCAAGACCTGTCTTATAATAAATACAATAGGCTGATTAATAAAATATCAAGAAACTTACACGCAAAAGCCTCAACATGTGCAAAAGATAGTCTTTGTCCTTCTCTTACTTCAAAGCAGAGCTTTTCTCTTTTGTGACACTAGTTCAGAACTCTGTGCAAGCATCTCTCGGACCAGCTCACTCCCTTTTGTAGAGGAACAGTTTTCTTCTGTATTCATTTATCAATCCTTATCAGAGCAATGTCTGGAACTTTTTCACTACTAAATTAATTGATAAATTTGCTACAAAATATCAAAGTTACAAAACTAGCTTGCTTCAACTGACCAGCAGCAGAATGGACTGCAATGAACTACAAAAATAGATCTTTTGAATATGCTTCAGCAAAAAAGGTGCAGCTGAATTTGATAAAATACAGCCACTTGCTTTGCTAACTTGCACAGTCAGGAGAAACTCTGCCTTTTGAATCAGGTGAATTTGAAAGAAAATCTTTGATGTAGCACACAGAATAATGTGTAGCTGAGGGAATATAAATAAGCAGGCGCTTCTTTATTTTACTGTAGCTATATTTAGTTAATATTGAATGGATGATTTGAAAATTTAATGTAAGGATTGATAGTGAGGATGGTACTTTTATTCTTGATATGCAGAGATCAAGACATCATTATCAATTAAAGCAGATACTGTAGCTGCTGAAGCCAAGTAGATAGTACACAGTATTTTCCATTTCTTTATGCTTCAGGTTTTCCAATAAAATTTCTTGAATATGCAGAGTAATAACAGTTTCTAAGGAAAAAAAATCTAACTACTGATTGATGTAGATGTAAAGATATAATAATTGTTATCTTTATCTAGGAAAGCAAACCCTGAAAGTTTGTGTTTGGTTGTATGCTGCTTCTGGACTTTAGTTTTGGCTCACTTTATGGAAGAGTGTTAAACTCCAAAAACCTTTCAGGTAAAAGATTTCAATCAAAAGCTTTCAGAATGTTCAGTTTTCAGTCTTTCCTCAGCCTCCATGCTTTTTCTGTTCTATTTATGTTTCTTCCACCTGCTCAGATGATCTTCAGCCATTGCTTCCATTTCTGGTAATTACGTGGCCCCTCTTTTGGTGTTTGATAGCAAAGGAGTACAACACAGAGCATCACCTGCAACGTCCTTCCAGCACCAACCTCATTCTGCATGCATGGACTCCTGTCTGTGCTTCACCAACCCCAGCTGCTTTCAGATGAGGATAATAAATGCCAGAATGAAAAGGCTGTTATGAGAATTATGTGCAATCCATTAAAAAAACCCCATTATTATTATTATTGTTACTTGCAGTATGCCGGAGGGCTATTGTCCTAGTTTGCCTAGTTTCCAACTTGAAAGAGCCACTTGGGCACAGTGACCTCTGACACTTCATAACTACAAAAAAAGCAACATGGAAGAACTGCAGATCTTTGATACAAATGTGTATGGTGTGCCAAGCACTAGAACAACAAGGTGAAAATCCTTACTTGCAGAGAGGTCATTTTTACGGACTGAAATGGAAACTGCACTCATTTATGTAGAAGAGGGTTGCTGCTCCCTGTAAGTATCGGTCTTTTTGAGGCACCGCTGTCAGTGTGGGCAGTGAAACCTGCTGGCTCAGCTCCCACCATCGCTGCCTTCCTTATCCCTGCTGGGAAATGTGAGAGAGAAATATTTTGTCTTAAACGTGAAAGTGGGCCCTTCTGCTTTTAGGTTCCAAACATCAGTGCCTAGGCAGGACCTGACTAACAGAAGCAGTGTCTCTCCAAAAATCTGGTGTTTGAAACAGCTAAGCCAGGCAACAAGTGATGGGATGGCTCACGGCAGCCAGAGGTGCTGCTCCAGTGGCAGGACCGATTCTCAGGAAGAGAGACACCAAGACCAAACAACCTGCCCTTGACCTTTCTGGCTGCTCATCCTGCTCTGCCCATCTGTGTACCTTTGCTAGATAAATCAGCAGGGTAAGCCATCCCTCTTACCAGTGCAAAGCCAAGCCTTTTACAAATCACTGAGAGACCTTAAGTCAGCCTTGCTCATGGGTATCTCTAGTTGGAACTAACAGTTATTTCATCTGCTTTAATCTTTGTTTCATAACAAATTTACTAAAACCTCAATCTTGGACCTCAGCCAACTGGGGGTCCTCCAAATGCATCATAAAAATGAGTCTTTCACATACACATTTTTTTGCCATCCTCCAAGGAACATTGGTTGCTCTTCCCACCACTCACTGTTCCCAGCAGAGCACTATATTCCACAATTATCTTCTGCAGGAATCTGGACTTTCATACTCCATCTTTATATTGGCCTTTAAAGTCTTTTGGTGCCAGAAATGCTCCTGGTTTGATAATGCAATTACATTGAAAGACACAGAAATAAAGGAAAGCAACTAAGTTTCTGTGAAATCAATTTGCAGCAGATTCATATATTTCAGCTACATGTAGGGCTTATCTTGTATCTCAATCCAGAGTCATAGAGGATCATGATAGGAAGTCCTGTTCATTTGTATCAGTCAGTTCTCTGAGGTCCAGGAAAGGAATGCTATGCACAGTGCATTTTGGAGGACTTTGTCACATGGATTTATAAATCAAACAGTCTTCAGCTTTCAAAAAAGAACCTTGACAGACAGAAGAGTGCTGAGGGGAATTATAGTCTTTGCTTTGCTCAGACAATTATTCTAATACAATGCTGGCTCCCCAATGCCTTCCATCCTGCATAGTTATGCAGACTAAATCTACAGAGAGATTTTTCCTTCATTCAAAATACAAATCCTCAGAGTCCCCTTTTTAGCTTTTGCCTAGCTTTGGCACTGGCTGTATCCCCATGACACCAAAGATCCCATCAGTAAAGCTCTCTGGTTGCTTAAATTTCTGCTTCTAGGCCTTCCCAAATATACTCAAGTCCTGACAGCGTTGAACAACTCAATATTTCAGTCCTACAGGGATTCACAAATAAGGCATTCCCCTTCTAGCAGTTGTATCTGCTAACTGGAATCCCATGGGAATTTTGACAACTCAGAGCTAGCACAGGCCACAGTTTCAGGAAGGGGATGGTGGGGTGGTATAAACTACCACTGCTAAAATAAGGAAGATGGGGGGAGAAAGAGGGGCAAAGCATTTCCAAAGAGCTGGCTGTGGTGTGTTTCTGCCACTCCTGAATGTACCAACAAATCCTGGTAGAGAGAGATTTTCACTTAACCAGTAAATACTATGGATAGCAGCTAGGGCAGTCACCTAGGTAATCAATACCTGGGATGTACAGCCTGAGTGAAGGGAAGTTCAAAATTAAACATGTGGCTCCTGCTTCTCTCTTGGTATTTGCTGCTGACCATCTCAGACAGTCTCTGATTCTGCATGGTAGCTTTTGTAACTCAAACTAGGCACCTAAATATCCACTTATCCAGGTTTTTCATTTCACTGGGCATCAGAGCAGCTAAGAGCTAAGCACTGAAACACTAGAATTGAGTTCTCTGCATCACTTGGCCTCTACTTTGCAAGTGAGCTTTGCCTGGGAATCCCATTTTTCCCCTTAGGTAATAAAAAGCTTCCAAAGTAGCAAATTAGCTCTCTGGATTTAATTATGCATATGCATTAGTAATGGGAGTAATTGCACTGTCTGTGTCACATTACACAGTGTACTTACTTGAAACCAAGCTGAAGAAATAACACTGGCAGCTAGAGGAAGACAGATCAGATAAGAGGACACCAGGTGCAACGAGGCTACAAGATTATCATCTCACCTGCTAAGGTAATTAATGGCAACAGCTCTCACCCTACAGATCACAATCCTTTCTGTCTTTCTTTTCTCATGAAGGGGTACTGTCAGATAGTCATCCCTCTGCAAGACATCCTCTTGTATGAACTCTAAAGAGCTATAGAAGGAAGTGTGTCTCCTTACTGTATATCCAGTAAGAGCGTCAAATTGCCTGGCTGCTTACGTGGAGCTGCCTGCAGAACAGGGGCACGCACTGGGCATTTGTGGTCTTAAGCTGAAACATGCCGGGGCTCTTGTCTGCTCTGCTAATCCTGTGCTGCCATGCAAAAGGAAACAAATATGCAGGGAAAAATTACTCCTCATGCACCCAGTCATCTCAGGACACAACCTTCTTTCTGCACTAAGCTCAGCACCGTATTACTCAGCATACAGTGCTCCAGTCATCTGTTCACTCAACAAATTATTAAGTTGGACCAAATGAGGGGGGCAAACCTGTTCCCCCGTCTCTGTGTGGCGCTTCTAAGTACTGGACATGGTTTGTGTGTGTGTGACTAGCATAGGCTTAGAAAGGGAAGCTTGGATTAGTCCAAATTTGTGGAGAAACATATTTATTTCCTTCCTGGTACAAACTCCTGCTGAGGCAGAACACTCTCCATCACATGCAGTTTCGTCTGATTTACTGTCAAACCCTCCTGCGTCCTCTGTGGTCTCTCCCAAAACAGTCAGCACTGCCACTGTGTTTCAAAATACTCACTCACCTCCCACATCCTTCTCCTTTCTGAAGGCCTGAAGGTGTTTTCATCTTTTTTGACACCACGCCAGCTTTTAAATTCCTTGATTGCAGCAGTAGCCTTGGAGGTCTCAAATGCACCTAGTGTCCTCCAGGCTCACACTCCTCGTGTCTGTAATTTTATACTTAGTAACTCAGAAAATAGCAAATAATGGAAATTTGGCAGTTATCCTGTCATTTGCCTTCATCAGATACAGTCGAATTTAAAGATCCAAAACAAGTTACTGAAGAAACATGTGTTCAGATAACACAAAAATATTCAGAGAGGGATGTGTAATTACACTTGGGAATGAAAAAGTAGACCATACGCTCCTGAAAAAACAATGCTACTGTCAACTTGAGGTTTTATTTAAAATGATACGTGAAATAGCAAAATTTTAGGAGCTGAATTTTGTGCAGTATTGACAATATGGAAGAAAAATTCTTGGGCAGATCACAGTCCTCTGTGGCAACATGATCAAAGTCAGACATTTGCTGAAAAAAGGGAAGGCCAGTTTTGAAGTGTGTACACATAAGCACATATGGTGATCTGGAAGAAATACCTTTTGGTAAAAATGGCATGTCTGTCACAATACATAGGTAGGTCTCATGAGCTGAGGTGCTGATGGTAAGGACTGACTGATCTATGGACCTAAAGCATGTGAGGGAAATTGTGCTAATTTGTAAGGATATCAAGCACACGCTTACGTTGTGTACGGCTGACAAGATAATAAAGTGACTTGACAAAAGCTGTTTAATGCAGAAGGGTTTCACTATCTGATTCTTCTATATCTTTTGTGTTTGGCTGACATTTTTCTTGCCAAAGAGATTTCAAAATGAGTGCATAAAACACCTCCTCTCCAGTGAGTGGAAAACTCTGAATAGGTGTGTGTGCTGAAAACCCATTTTCCATAAGTGTAAGCAAATATAAATATGACACGACAAAGAGGCGTACACGCATTTATGTATGGGGTTCAAGTGAGTGACACCAATCCAAGAACAAAAAAGGATCAAAGTGCCACTCTGCATACATGCATGCTAACTGGGAAAAAACATGTCACATTTATAGTCAACAAACCTTTTAGAGCTGTGTATCTTAAGTAAAACGGTGTCCTACTGGATAAAACATGCTCCTGTCACTTTTTCTGTCTATCCTGTAAAGCCGGGATAGATGAATTATCTGCATCATCAACTTACACACCTTTGGACAAGACACTGGAACTAACAGAGGGGATTTATGAAGAACAAAATTTGTTCTCCATTTACCTAAAACACATCCCTACAATCATAAGTGTGGAATGAGATAAGGCCATTCAGCAAACTGATCATGCAGTGTCTGGCATTTGCCTTTGCAAGTTACAGCAGAGACAAAAAAATGCACACACAACCTAAGATCTAAATAATGGAAGGGACTTTCAGCACAGTTAATTAAAGCACTGAGGTAGTTATCTGCCAGTGTCCACCCATCACAACAGGAAATCCTGTCCTTCTTTAAAGGTTCAAAATCATACAGAACACAAATGCATTCTTTTTTCCCCCTCTCTTCTACCCTTTGCCACAGAGATTTATTTTTCTTCCGAGAAAAATGACATCTATTTCACCATCCACTTTTAAATATTTATTGGTGAATTTAGTGTTCTTTAGTATTCCAATTTAGTATTCCTTAGCATTCCAGCTTCCCCCATCATGTCACCAGAGTACATTAATCCTGGTTGGTGAAGACTAGAAAAATGTTGTGGGTGGGTTTTTTCCTACCCTTGCTCAAATCAATGTGATATAAACATCATCTTTTGCCAGTGAATCCTGTGATTCTTCATCAACACAAGGAGCAAACACAGCCAGGACTTACTGGTCTGCAGGAAGCTCCATCTGAAACAGGGGTAAACTTCTGCTGCTGCCCTAAATGGCCCTTAAAGATGGCAATTATACATATATGCACATATATATATACACATATGTGTGTATTTATACACACACACACAGTGTAAAAGAAGAGAAGGGAGACAGGTGAATTTCTAAAATGATGACTCTTCCTTCAGAGAACTATCTGAATAGCAAAACCACCACGGGAGAGCTCCATAAAGCTGAAAGCAGTGCTGGCCAGAGGGATGAAGCTGGTGGAGTCCACTCTGAAGAAGTTTGCTGCAGACATAAGAAGCTAATATCAGAGAGCAAGGCAACACATAGGCTGAAATAGGGCAGAGATGGGTAGAGCAGGCATGTGCTGCCCTGACTTGTTCTCTGCATTCCCCTGCTGAACTTGTTTGTGACATTTAAGAGCTGTCACTCCTATTGCCAGTGCTTGAAAGAGGGCAGAGCCTGCTCTCAGGGAGCTGGAAAAAGATAATTGCCCTTTAGGACTGCAGGGTTAAGCAGTATATGGAGGGGAAAAGGGGTCCAGGCAGGGAAAAAAGGGTCCAGCCATTCTCTTCCAGTCCAGGGAACACCTGTGAGCTCTTCTAAGAGGTGACCTAAAGATAATTTATTCTGCACTACACTTTTATTAAGCACTAGTGCCCTAATTAAAATGATTCACAGATCTTTTTTTAGTTTTGTTTCTGTGTTATCCCAGCTGGTAGTGGAAAACAAGATGAAGGAGGGATTTTAATGCCCCTTAATATGTCTGGCAAGAGACAGTTTATCTGCTCTAGGCTATCCCAAGAGTCCTGTCCAGTTTTCAGTTCTGCTTCCAGCACCGGCACATCAAACATCCTCAACTTTTAGGGCCAGGTTTCCTTTCCAGGGTGGAAAAGATGGCAAAGGACAAAGCAAACTTTTGCCCCATGCTGGCAGGCAGCGCCAGCCCAGTGGCACTGAGTTGCTGCACAGTCAGCCCCACAGCTGGCATTGCTCCCTGAAGTGCTGTGAAAAAGGACTGTGATGGCCCAGCTGTCCTGCAGCAAAAGGATGGCCCCATGGTGATGCTGTGCACCAGCCAGTCCTGCCACCAGCACACTCTGCCCTGGGACCAAGTAGTTTTCTTACATAAGTCAGTGCAACTGAAGTTGCAGCCAAATACTGCAGGTAGGTAGCAAATAACTAAATCACCCTGTTTAAACATTATCAGACTCTGAAAACTACATGCCTGATGCTAACATGACATCTCAGGATGGAGAATTTCAGGTTTTCCTCTAGATGAAACCAAAATTCAAGACCTAGATGTTGACCCCCAGGGAAGGCCAGACCTTCTATAGACAACTTACATTGATACTACAGTGCCAAAACCCAAAGGTATCAGAGATTTTATTAGCTAGCTCAAAGCTTGTATTTTACCTCAGATTGTTGAAGTGTTCTTTCAACATACTGAACTACTGAGTGGTTTATTTATAGCTTGACCTCAAAACCAGTTCAGATTTCAAATGGGTTTCAAAAAAAATTTCAGGCAGGTCAAATCCATATGACTGTGTCTTGGAAATGGCTGCCCATGACTCTCAGAACAAACCCCTGGGGCTTTCTACAGCTTTTATCCAAAGAGTGGGCAAATACTGCAACTGTTTGATACAGAATCTCTGGTGTTCACCCTCCACCACCCCTTCAACACATACCCTTGATATAGAATTCTCAAATGGATCCAGAAAGATTATAAATATACAAGACAGAAAATATACTAACATAGTAACTTTCAGGCAATCCAGATCACAACAAAATCAGTAACACTGATGTAAAACAAACAAGATGAAACAGCAAAGAAATAATTACACAAAAACAATGACAGTAAAACAGAAAGGATGGAAAGAGGAATGCTAGTGCGAAGTTTAAGATCTCTGCAGTGCTCAGTTTCCATTTTGTCCCAGGCTCTGTGTTCAGACGGAGCCATGTGCACATTTTGGTGTGTCTACAAAGAGAAGCAAAATCTCAGCTGACAGCCCTGCAGTCACCAGCTATATTTATTTTGGGGCTCGGTGCAGACTTTGTGAAGGAGCAATGAGGAAGGGAGCAAGATAAAGGCTATCACCTCCAAAATCTGCATACACTCAAGTGGGAGTTACTGCAGTAACAACATGAGCAATACTAATCCCAACGGAAGTCCTGTTAGTTCTTCTTACAATGTCCCTTAGTGCCCAATTCCCTGCATCATCTCCTGGAGATATTAGGAATACCTGACAGTTGTGAATGACAGAAGATCCACACAAAACATTTTCCATACAGGAGAAACACTCACTAATAGTGCATAAGTTCATGGGGGATCATCCGTTGTTCCTACAGGGACCTCCACTGAAGCAATGAAGTCAATGGGATGATGCTGCCAATGACCCAACTCACATTTAAGAAATCAGCTGTGACTATGATTGGCAACATTGCTCAGGAAAATTCAGTGTAAGCAGGGTACTTCCTAGTAATAAAAATATGTACTGCACCATGAACTGTGGTGAATGGCATCTTTACTTGCCTTCTGAGAACCCTATTCAGGAAAGAACTTTAAAAATTTGGCAACACAAATAAGAAGCAGCAAGATGAGCTGTGCAATGAGTCTTATACTGTAGATCATAATAATCTTCTGTCTATTTTAGCCAGAGTAGGAGTGCATATCAGAGTTCAAATGCTTGTATAAAGGAATTTTATATCACCTCTGGAAAGCGGATAAAAATAACTTATATTCTAAATATTTCCGAGGGTTCCCAAGTCACATCAGTCAGAAATGAGCTAGTGCCATGCACCTAAAAGTCCCTGCCATGGAGCTGTGGCAGAAAAAGGCATGAGCATGGGGACATTTCTGTGTGACAGTGCCCAGCTCTTCTGGCTGTGATAAGGAGAGCCAGCGGGATGTCTCTGAATTGCTTTAATTCAAAGCATATAATTTGACGCCCAGCATGGAAATGTGTTTGAAATGGTACTGTGTCTGTGTCTTAGTCCAGCCCTCTCCATTCCTGGGAGAGACTTGAAAATGGGAAACGATTCCCTGGTTTAGCCAACAGCAAGTAAAAAGGCTCTCAAGCTGCTCAGTCCTGCCAGCAATCCATTAGCCACTGGCTCTGGCAAACACTGCAGTTCATCTCGTGGGGGGAGAACTCTGCCAGGGTTTTTTGGAAGTATCTGTGGTTTCTACAGTTATTGGATCATGTCATGAATAGGCCTGCATTTATTGTCAGCCTTGTGATGCTTTCATCCCTCTCCTTGAACACATAGCTTTCTGTTGCCTTTCCAAAAAGTAGAGCTACTAAGCAAGGAGACTACTGGGAAGGCTTCCACAGTACATCTAGTCCCCAGCAAAGCATAGCTGCCTAACAGGAAAATTTAAGAGTCTTTCTGGTAACTTTGTTGCACTCACTGCATTTTACCAGGGTTACTCACAGCAATTCAACCATGCTGTAAATCACCTCACCATAAACACCCTGGATTTTCTGCCACCTGCCTTGCTCCTCAGTCAATAGCTGACATGAGGCTCAAATGTTCTACTCTTATCCCACTTGCCATGCTGCTCCAGAGGTGAGAAGCAGACACAGCAGAGAGGAGAACGACATTAACAATGCAAATGTTCTAGAGAAAGATTAGGAGCTACATTTATTAATTTCTCTGCTATGCTAATACATACAAATATAAATCTGACACTCTCAGCAGACAAATGCTCTAGGCCAGAACACATCAAATGTCCTCAATAGGAGACACCAGGGAAGAGGTTCTGGAGCCACATGTGGGCAGAATGGACAAGCTGCAAACTGGTGTTGGCTCTTCAAAGAGGATGCTGCCAGTCCTGCAGCTCAAGATGAGCACAGGGGAAGGTAGGTGGATGAAGCAAAACTGTGTCTAGCCCACAGCACACAAGATAATAAGAAGGGATTGAGTGGAATGGAAATCCTACATGTTAAAATGTTTAATGAAACACCGTTTGCTTTGGCACAAAAGAGAAAAAACTAAGACCTCTGAGAATTACATTAATTCCCTTAAGATAGACTTAATGTGTATGTTACAGTCAAGGCACTTACTATTAAGTACAAGCTATTTACTAAATTTTTTCTTACATTACTGAAATTTCCTCTTTTTAATGGCTTTGCTTTATTGGAAAACCTTCCTATTAAAGTTGATTGTTATAAGTTGCCCTCATGAAGAAAAAAAGATAGCCAAGTACACAAAGTGAGAGGCTTACAATGCCCCTCAGTTAAATGCATGCCTAAAGCACTTTGGTGGATGGCTAAAGTGTTAATGAATTTACTGGGCTTGAACTTTGAGCACTTCCCATTCATCCTTATGGGAAGCTCAGCCATGGGTTCCTTTGACACTCTCTACAGCACAGTTCAAACTTCTCAACAGCAAGAGGTGCTAAGGTGGGATTATAAAACTGATTCATGCTTAGGCCCTCAGAAAATCAACAGGTCTTTAAGAAACCAACAATACCAGTATGAAAATGCTTCAGTTAGTGGCAATGATGAAAAGAAAACTTTACCTTGGTTTATCTTTTTTCCTCGCCATGGAGCAATCCTATAGGAATTCTTTTCTAAAACTGGCAGATGTACATGGAACTGGTTTCATCTGATGGATGCTGTGATTTTTTTTCCTCCCTGTAAAGGCATATGGGTAGAGTAGTTATCCCATTGATGCTACCAAATTGGAAGAGGGTGATGCAGGAATCAGGTATTGATGACTGAGGCAATTTCATGGTTCTACTGCTGTTCCAGCTTGCAAGTGCTGGGTGCCACCCTGCATGTGCCTTTTCCATCTCTGGATATAGGGAAAGATGGATGAAATCAGGAAGGGATCTGCTGAAAGAGTTATCAAAGATTGGAAGCAGTGCCCAACATGACCAAGCCAAGAAGCAGCTGGACAGAAAATAGCAACTTGAAGGGACTCCAATATTTGTTAAACCTTCAGAACTTTTTCCATTCATTGTTCATGCAGGACAGTAGAGCACAGGCTAATGGACTGTACTGCTCTTGTAACTGAGTGGTTTTTCCTATACCACACTGTTAGTCTGAATTTGTTTGTAAAATCTGGGTTGGTCTCTGCTATATAGCAACTATTTTGCACATACATCAGCTTACAACTTACTAAAAATAGGTACACAATTAAGTTAATACTATCACAGTGTAGTCAAAACCATTATTTGGTGCCATGTGGCACAGCTTCCCTGCCAATTTCAGTAGCTGTGGCAGCGAGGTGAAGTGGGCCATGCACTGCTGACCTCCACACATGGTTACAAGTCCCCTTCCAACCTGCCTAATGACAAGAGCTTAATCTGGAGTATGCACAGAAGGAAAAAAAACCTAAATGTGATTGTGCCATTTCAATGAGCCTAATTAGCTAATAAAGGTCAGTCTCATTAGAAGGTCTTCAGAGAAGGATCCACTGAAAGAAATTAAACAGCGGAAGAATTTTAACAAGCTGTCCTCCCTCGCCTGCACCAGACATTTCAAGGAGGACTAAATGAGAAACCAAATTTCTTGAACAAGCAGTGAAGGAAGGTGTTGATACATGGGCATTCTGTGACAATAAAAATTCATTCCTTAAATGCTAGGAGATCATTCATTGTCATGCAGAGGGTCTCTACTTACTCTCTGCACAGAACATAATGGCTATCCTGGACACATAAAGGAAGCTTGCCCCTGAACTACATCTCCTAATTACCTCTCTACTCCCCACTAGCCAGAATCCTTTCTCCTTCCCTGTCCTGGGTAGTCAAGCTCCTACACAGCACCCTGATATGCCACTTCCTTTGATTTCTGTATCTTCTGCCTCCTTCAGCTATGTGTTAATAGAAGTTGTTGTCTACTTATGGGTCTGCCATCCTGCTGCTGGGATGACTCCATTCATGTATTCATTCACTCCTGTAAAGACCATTCATAAGTACCATCTACCTCCTACCTCCCACCTCAGGAAAATCTACCTCCAGAGGTCAATGTGTTGCAGTACAAAAACATGCAATTAAGTTATACAAAATAAAAAAACCCATAGAATGGACCAATGGTCTCCACATTGATCACCCCTGCTAGAGTAATGCTTTTTAACCTTTTTCTGGGTTCTGAAAGGATTTAGATCAAAGCTGTAGGCAGGCTAGATTTCCTCCAGTGTTACTAGAAATTGCTATAGCAAAGAAGTGATAGCAAGCAGGTCAGTCCAGTTTGAAAGCTGGAAGTTTAACTGAGAAAGGGACTGACACCTCTCTGACTTGCACTGGAAAAAAAATGCAATGGTGAAGGAAGAGAAGACGATTCTCTCTTTTTACTATTGCTAGGCCAGAATAACACAGCAGCAGCATTCCCGATGCTAAAGTATGTTCTAGTTCCAGCTATCCTCTCATATTTTATGGTCATTCTGCCATGGGAAAAATGGGGACACAGTAGTTGCCTTGGACCCAGAATGTGGCCTGGTGTTAATAAAGACTCAAAGCACCTCAAAGACTTTGATACCCATATCTTTTCAATGAGACATGAAGATTTTTTTTAGCTGAGACAAGTTTATGGGGTCCCATAGGAAGAGCTTCATCATATTGTGCTGGTTCTGGCTGGGATAAAGTTAATGTTTTTCACAGTGGCTAGTAGGGGGCCACATTTTGGATCTGTGCTGAAAACAGTGTTGAGATGGTTTTGTTATTGCTGAGCAGTGCTCACACAGTGCCAAGGCCCTTTCTGCTTCTTGTATTGCCCCACCAGCCAGTGGACTGGGGGTGCACAAGCAGTTGGGAGGGGGAATAGCTGGGAGAGCTGACCCCAACTGACCACAGGGATATCCCACAGCATATGGCATCATGCTTGGCATGTAGAGCGGGGAGAAGGAGGAAGTGAGGGACATTCAGAGAGGTGGCATTTGTCTCCCCAAGTTATCAGTGTGCATGATGGAGCCCTGCTTTCCCAGAGATGGCTGAACACCTGACTGCCAATGGGAAGCAGTGAACGAATTCCTTGCTTTGTTTTGCTTCTGCACGTTGATTTTGCTTTACCCATTAAACTGTCTTTATCTCAACTCATGAGTTCTCTCAGTTTTACTTTTCTGATTCTCTCCCCCATCCCATTGCAGGGGTGAGTGAACAGTTGTGTAGGGCTTTGTTACCAGTGGCAGTTAAACCATGACATGTCTTCTTGCCTGAGACCCCAGAAATTTGACCCAGTCCTCAAAGCGACAGCCATCTCATTGGGGCTGGGCTGATATAGGGACTAATCTTCTGCGCTGACAATCACAGAAACAAACTCATCATATCAGCATGTCAGTCTTACAGTTATGTACTGCAGGGCCCTACAGGAGGTACAGGCCTCTCTTGGCAAAGCAGAATGGTAAACACATAGAAAGGGCATGGGTTCAGGGCACCCTCACTCCTACTGGAGAACAGAGTAATGTAGGATAGGCTTTCCCCTAGAGGGCTGTTATGCCTCCTGTGGCTAGATCTGCTTCAACAAAAAGATCTAGAAGAGGCAAATGTTCCAAGACATCTATACCTATGAGATGGATAGCTGCTACCCAGACAAAGAAAGGGGTAAGGGGAGACTAATTTCTTTACCAAGGCTGAAGATGAACTTCCTTACCACTGATCCTGGAGTGCTCAGCAAGCCCTGAGAATCCTGAGTCATGTTTCCCTGGACACCTTCTCCATGGGATGGAGCTGTGGGTGGCTATGGTATCATTCACTCCTGTTGAGTTTTTCTCCAGATGCTTTGTGCAGCTTCAGGGGAAAAGAAAGAGAAGAGACTGTAAAACCACCTGAGCATCCTTTAAATGTTGCTGTCTGTGACAGGATGCCTGTGGGGATGTCTTCCTTTTGCTACTGTGGAAAGGAGAAAGTTGTTTTGAATTTGTTCATTCTTTTGTGGTAATCACAACAAAGTTGAAGAAACCTTATTCAAGTTAACATTTTTAATTACCCAACAGTTAAAAAAATTCCCTGAGATTTTTTCCTGAAGAGGAGAATAATTGGAGGAATCAGGGGGTTATTGAGCAAATAAATGAAGGAACCCCCGTATATTCAGATTTTTCAAATTGTGTTCTGTCAAAATACTTTGATTTTCTTTGCCTTGTTTACTTTTCAATTTGTTACTACAATAAAGATTTAAAACCTCCCTAAATACCCAAATTTTGCAGAAAATTATTTTGTTTAAACCATCTTGACTAGTTCTTTTCAGACCCGTGGAGCCCTTTGTGGCTGATGCCTTGCCTTAGAGCTACAACATGGAGTTAATGCTGTCGTGGGGCTTACAAAAGTAACATTTGTGAAGACTTTTATGTTTGCTTGCTCGTTCTTAAAGACAGATTTAAAGGGGCTTTGAGGCCCTGAAGTGGCCCTTTCATTCCTGATTAAGCAATAGCTGTCAATGGAGGTTGGTTTTCCCCGCTTTGTTTTTATACAGAGCTTTTATTCTGGTAAAATTCAGCTTTGTCCTGGTTGGCCAGACGCAGGTCTTCATTCGTATCACCTTGCCCCTTCCCTGCCTTTGCTTTCTCTGTGATTTTTTGGAACCTAACCTTTCTGGACGAGTATGTGCAGGCAGCAGGCAATAAGCAGGGAGCTGCTCCACCCAGTGGGTGCAAGCAGCAGGCACCACACACGCTTCCTTAGCAGAAAAGCTAGGGAAACCTGGAATGTTTGAGCAAAGGATGCACACCCCTGCCTCCTGGGAGGTCATATCCCACCACATCCCATCTTCAGTTGCTCCGACTCCAAGTGACATGATGCACTCAGGAAGTCAAGTCTGAATGCAGAGAAGAGCTGTACCCAGTACAGTGTTACTCAAAATGCTGAGGCTGCATGCTGGGCTTGTCTACAACGGCTGGACAGTTGCATGGACCCTGTTCTGGATGTTCAAGGAAAGCCAAGTTTCCTGGACTGATATCAGTAGGTCTGGAGCCCCTGGTAGCTGGCCCAACTTCGAGCAATTGGTGCACACAGCCCTGGTAAGGGAATGATGAACCTGCCACAGCTAAGGGAAGGCAGGGTTCACTACCCCAAAAGCAGCACAGTACAAATATATTTGTGCTAGTCTGACCCCATGAAACCCGGCTGTGAATAAAAGCACTCCTGACTTTTAGTAGTACAATAGATCAAAGCTTGCATGTTGAACACACATCCCCATAAAGCATATACAATATACTGATAGATGGGGCCCAGGAAAATCTGCTTCTGCCCATGCCTTGACCCTTCCCTCTCATGAGTTTGGCACGGGGCACAGTCAGGCAGACTTCTGTATCACTCAGTACTAGGGGCTTTGTGTATGAATGATGTGAAGCCTGGGCAGAAGCACTCCTGGTCTGCTGACTCACCCAGACAGGCAGTCCAGGCCAGACTCATCATCATCAGTTCTGAAATGTTAACAGCTGAGTCCCTTGGGGGGAGGATAATAACTCAAAGAAGGGACAAGGTCAGAGGACATGCAGTTTATGGAAATATTTTAAGGTTGAAACTAAGTACAGCACTATTTTGGGAGGAGGTAAGCTTGCACAGTAAACCACTGAACAGCAGAAGCTACTCAAAACGAGTTACACAGCTGGATTTCTGCCTGTCCTTTTCTGTAAAGGGTGAAACCTAAGGGAAATTTTAAAAAGTGTGTTGTGGCACAAGCAGCCCTAGATGTAAAGAGAAGACTCCTGTGTTCCTCACGTGATACAGCCAGTTAAGACTTGACCCTCGAGTATACTTTGCAGGAGACTAGATTGCCTCCAGGCCACCTCGTGCCTAAACTGCTCTTGGTTCAAGACCTAATCCTTGTATTTCTAGACAAGAGTCTGCAACGTTACTCTGTTTCCTGTGTTAAAGCAGGGTGCTGTTACTGTTATTATTTGATTATTTGAGCTTTATACTGCATGGGTTGTGAGAGAATCAGGAAAGGTCATTGAGTTGTACAAGGTGCCACACAGATTTATAATTGATGGTGCCCCCTTGAAGCATCCCTGGTGCCTTACAGCAGGCAGGCAGAACAAGCCCGAGCAGCAAGTGGTTCAGTTTGGTGCTTAAGAAAGCATGACAGGCACTATTCTCTGCTGACCAGAAACTGAGATTGAAGCTCTTTCATGCCTGCCTTCCTCCCTCAGGTTTGCATGCATGGAGGGCCTGGCAACATCAGGTAACTTCTCTGCTCCCCCAGGCTGCTGGGAAGATGTTGAACACACCACTGCAGACACCTGGGGAAGTGAGGGAGCCTGGGATCACTTCAGGGTTAGGCTTTCACAGAGAACAGGCTTCTCTCTCCTGAAAGGACCTGGGCTAGAGAAAGGTAAGAAGTCAGGGGAACACATCCCAGGCATGCTGTCACTACAGCATTAAAACAAGCTTCTAAGCAGGGGCAGCCTCTCTGTGTGTCTCCTCTCCAAATTCACAACAGGCTTTAACAATGCTTTTGACTTGGGCTAGCTGGCCTGGTGTGGACAGCACACCCAACTCATTATGGTTTTGCATAATTAATAACCTATTCGCTTGGCAATATGGATGCACAAAACCCACGTTTTTTTCAGACCTATGGTGTTAAGTTCTATGAAACTGCTCCACACTGCTGCCCAAATGAATAAATTGTTGTAGGGAGATTTAAAAATTCCCAATTGGAATTACACATGTATTAGTTCTTTGCTCTGTAACTCTGCATAGTGCTGGCTATGCACAGACTGCCAACTACTGACGGGACAGATGAGCCTTTTCAACCTGGCTCCAAATGCTGAGAGCTCTGGGGGACATTGGAATATGACCTGTCAGAAGTGGCCAAAGAGGTAAATGCAGTTTTGTCTCAAATTCTTGCTGCTTGTTGCCAGGAAGACTAGAGGGTACTACATACAACTTCATTACCAAATCCTGCATCTTGCCTTTTCTCCTCATGCCCTGGGAGAACCCCAGAGATAGAATGCTCTTCAGCCCATTCTGTAAGGACAAATTTTTCACCACTCAAGCTGCTTGTTCTTTTTCATCTTCAGTTCTGAGCCTACTGTAGAAAAAGGGCTGAAAAATTAGATAGTGATGACAGTAGACATACACAAAGGGGGAAGAATGGGCTGGCCTTCAGGACACTGTTGGGATACACCTCCTCCTGTTGCCCTTTCTTTCTAATCAATGTGCTGAGTGTGGCTGCAGATTTGCAGTCTCAGGCAGCAGTAGCAGTTCTACACTGCACCCAGCTGCTCCTTGTGTCCTGTGGCCTGCCACTTGCCCCTAGGAAAGAACCTCCTAATATGGCAAAAACTGTGTTTCATAAGCCCTATGAGCAAACCAGCTGCTCATATGTGGATGATGTGTTCCAGCATGGTTTTCATGCTCACCTAATTTACATGAATGGAAACATCAAGAAACAGTCAGCAATTTTCTTTTAGCCGAAGAACACTTGCAGCAGCAATTTTGCAGACAATGCTTATAGGTTAAACTGACTCCACCTCACGCCCAGCCAAACAACTGAAAACTTCATCTCAAGAAGCACTAAGGCACAGGTGGGGTAAATTCTGCTGCTGCTGCTGTTTTAAGATTAGCGACCACATCCATTCGTCCCCAACAGTGGATGTAAAAAGCAGGAACTGCACATTTCTTATCACTTGGCAGCTGATTCTACCCACTGAGAAGAAACTGCTGTCTACAGTCTTGATTCAGCACAGCAGGAGGAAAATGGCCTATGACAGTCACACTACACATCTGAAACACCTTACAACCATAAAAAGGAAGGAAGAGAAACAGCGACTGAGCAGAGCTGCCACTTGTAGAAAGTTAAAGGAGCATTCTTGAGAAAAGTGAGTTTTGCTAGAAAACCATGATGTGTAATTCTTTTAATCTCCAGTCTGCATCTGTGGAAGATGTGAAGCAAGAGAATGGGAAAATCGTGCAATAAGAGCATTACATGCTTGCTTTTACCAGGAAACTACTGCCAAACTACCAGCATGCTTTCTTCTTTACCATGACAGCTCTGTAATATCAACAGCATTTACTTGCTGAGAACTACACAGTTGCCCCTCAGAAACACAGCTGAAAACCAAAGATAAATCAGCCCTGATTTCTTAAAGGAACAGAAAGCACCATTTATGCTGGAAATACCATGTGGACTACAGATTAAAAACAATAATCATAAGCTTCAGGACCTTTTCCGCAGCAGACAGCATTCAGGCCCGCAAAGGAGAGCAATTTATTACAGCAAACTGGCCTTCAACGCAGTCCCCAACTGTGTGGCTGCTGTACCTCTTCACCATTCCAGCACCGACGTGCTCCTTCGCAGAGTTTTTCATTAGCAGAGAGCACTGTTCCTACGTGGCGTTTTTTACAAGCTGATTTCAAAACACCTCACAAAGAAAGCGAGGCTCCTGTTCCCACTGGGAATCCGAGGCAGAGACATGAAATGGCTTGCACAAGGTTATTCCTCCCGCACTGACCGCAGGGGCCGGGTGCGGTTGGCGTCAGGCACCGCCAGAGGGCGCGCCGGCCCTTCCAGGCGGCGCATCCCGGCGGGACAGCGGCACAGGGAGCTTTCCAGCTCTGCATCCACATGCACTTTCAATTTACCTGCGGCAGGTACGAGGGCAGAGTGCCCTGCAGGGGCAGCCAGAAAAGCCTTCGGGAGTGCCCGAGGGCGGCCGAATCAGGAGCATCTGAAAGGAGCCTGTTCAAGAGCACCAGTCCCACCTAACTACATCTGTGAGAACCAGTAGATAGTGTTCTGGTCAAACTATGTGAGCTGCACTTACACAGAACCTGGCCTGATTTCCTGTGGTCAAGGCCAAACACCTTGCTGTGTTCACTGGACTCTGGCTAGAAGAAGCCCTAACCAAGCTGCCACAGCAAAAATATTTCTAACACCTCCTCAACCCTAAATATGGAAAAATTCCTTGGCGAGTGTCAAGCATTTCTCAGGTGTTACATTCTTCATCTTTCCAATGGTTTGGGCTTTTTTTGCAGACCACGGTCAGAAAAACATACAAAAGACAAGGATAGTATTTTGTGACTCATGCCTACCTCCCCTTCATCATTACAAAAGCTGGTGTTCTCAACCATGTCTGATCCTTCCTACTGCATCAGGCTACTTCCCAGCTGCCTGGCAGGCCACAATCTGCTCTTCTTCTCCCAGTTCCTGTCTGCCATTGAAGGCACATAACATTGCAATCTGACAGCCATGCAAGCTGCCAAAATCCTATCCAATGTGAGATAGCACATCCTGAATTCCATGCAGATCTTCCTATTAACTTAACCCAGCATGGATCAAAAATCCTCTCCACTGCTGAAAATCTTTTCCAAGTCAAGGGGCTTATGCTACAGTCTAAGCAGCTCCCAGCCATCCCAAGGTTGTTCCCATAGCTGAATGCTTGGTAAGTGCAGTGACTAGAGAATGATACAGCCTCGTGGCTCTCCGAAAGCCACTTCTAAGGGCTTTGAGTACATCTGAAGAAATCATAGCAGCAATGGGAGAAGCAGCTAGGTGCATATGATTATGAGACCAAAGAGAGTAAAAGAGTCTTGAAGCCATGTTCCTGGCTCTGTCTTGGCATTAGCTTACTGCTTTCTTCTGCATTCTTAAAAAACATGGAGGAAAACTGCCCTGTGCAAACATTTTTTTATCATCTCTCAATATCTCAAGTACCTGACACAGCAAGAAGAAACCTCTCCATGGAGACCATGCAGTCCTGAAGCACATTTTGGAAATGGCTATCAGGCCTCATGAATAAAAAGTGAAAGACAAAGTACATTAGAGTATTGTTGTATCAGCTAATACCCTACAAAGGGTTCCTGGTTTTATCGCAGATGTTAGGCATAGGAAAGGTCTCATTATGCCTAACTTATCCTTGGGGAACACAGCAGGATTAGTCTCTCTAAGTGCAAATATTTTGTTTTACCTGGGTGAGAGAGGGATGTGATTTGCATCTACAAAGTCCTAAGGACAGGAGTGCCAAAGGGCTGAGCTGGGCAAGTGCTTCTCTGCTCCTCTCCACAGCTTTACACCATTAGTGCTAGCCTAATAGTAAAACAATTCTTTCCTGATCAGCTGACATTTGACTTAATTATAATCCTCCTATACCTACCCCCTTTCAACCACATCCTTTGCTTCCCTCATCATCTGGTAATGTTGATCCCTGTTTTCCCTACCTCTGCCAGGGGGTTGTGAATGTCTGCAAGACCCTTCCTCAAGGTAGTGACATCCACAAGAAAGCGAAATGCTCTGAAGAGCTAACCCATGCACTGACTAAAAAGTGGAGCTGAAAGTGGCTCGCAGCTTGTCAGAGCACTGAGTCTCAAACATGGTGAGATGTTAACAGGAGACTCCCAGGACACACACCAGCATCTCTTCATGCCCCTCAGCACACCTCCCCACCTACCCATGTCAACTGTAAATGCCTCAAACCTGTCTGCTACCAATTCTGTTTCCTTTTATTGGTTTTCCAACTTCTCCTTCAAATGCAGCACAGGATTTGGTAATCCTCCCTGTTTCTTAGGTCTCTCCTTCCAATTTACCTGCTAGATGTTAGGGCCCCATTCCCTTCCTCATTGTAGGAGTTCTGGGCACATACATCCCTGTATTGTTCCCAGTTCCAGTGGTTCTGTCCCAAACATTCTCCCATACACATCACCTCTCAAAGTGTCTGAAGACAGTTCAAGACCATTCAATAGTTTAAGTGTTCTCTGGCAGGAATAGGAGCAGGTGGATGATGGAGACTGGACTTCACTTAGAGGAAGGTGGTTTAAAGAAGCCTTTTCCTATCTGCATCTCTCACTCTCTCTTAATCATCATGTGTGGGCTCTATGTAATTCTGTCACTCATTTCCATTGCCATCTGCTCCACTTTCAACTGGAGAAACCCAGTACTCACCGAAACAGCAACAGATAAAATGGAACCTAAATGACCGTCACCAGGTTAGGAATTCCCATCCCTGAGTCAATGAATATTTTAAGCCAAATGAAAATTTGTCCATGTTGTCTTCTTGTTGGAAACTCTATTAGAAGCCTTTGAAGCAGCCAGCAAATGGACAAGAAAGACTCAGTGCATACAAGCTCCTGTTTATCCTACTGAAGGGCCTTGAATCAAGCTTCTCCCCCAAAGGTTCACTACAAATATAAACTCACAGGATAATAAGTGGATGAAATAAAAGGTGGAAATAAGGAGCAAACTTTCACAACAGGGGGAGTTCACCAGGGATGAGCACTGAAGTTGCAGTGTTTGGTGGACTCAGTAAATTACTCAGCAAACAAGTGGGTAATAATGTGATGAACCTCCCAGTGGCATGAGGATATGCTGAGTAAAACAGAAGGGTTATCTGTGAAGAACTGTAAAGCAACCATATGCTACCAAGTGACAAGAGGACATCAGAAAAACTGCAGAATAAAGGACATGGGGAAAATAGTGCTGACTCCATTATACCAACATAGACTGTTGAGCCAGTTCTTAGAAATAATGTCAACTTAGTTTATGTTCCGTAGCAGTTAGAAAATTGTTAGGAATACTTTGGGAAGAGATGGTGTGAATACAATGGAGAATGTGAGTGACACAGCAGTGCATCTGCATCCCAAAGACCGCATGCACTCCTGGTTCTGCCACCTGCAGAAGGACTTAGCAGAACATAAAGGCCTCAGAGAAGAGCAATGGGAGAGATTTGAAAGTGTGTCCATACTTCCAAAAAGTAAGATTAAGGCCAGACTAAGAATGGAAAAGCTGCAACTGAAGGATGACACAGTAAAGGTTATTTTAAACCATGAGTGTTTGGGGACAGTAAATGGGGAGTGCTCATTTCCTGTCCCTGCCTTGTATAAAGTGAGGAGAGTCAGGTGAACAAGTGGGTGGAGACTCCAAATAAGCTCGTAGGGGGTTAGCTGCAGAGCCTCTGTGGGACAGATCCAGGAAGCTTACACAGGTTCTGAAAGACAAAACAGAAGTTCATGGAAGAAAATCCACTGAGAGCTTTTGCCTACAATTATGACCCCTCTAGTCAAGGAGTCCCTAAACCGAATTGCTGCAGGTATATTCTAGGGCAATAACCCTGGATGCCCACCCTGTGCTTGTATATGTACCTTGATGCCCAGTGCTGAACACTGAGCCAGGCTGGCTTCCATCTCATCCAATACCACCAGCGCCCGGAGCTCACATGTGCCCCAGATGGGGAGGACTTCTTCAAATCAAGTAGAATAACTTAGAATACTAGGTCACATAAATAAAAAAATTATTTTATTCTTACCCAGATGAGGATAACAAAACCATTTTTCAGTTTAACAAGAACTAATTTATTAATAAATCTGGTCTCAGAAATTAAAGATCTCACAGGATAGACATGGTGGCAGAAGAAACTTTCAGTTGCCATCAGTGAGACATTAAATATACAGATGGCTACAGACAGGCCAGAATCATAACTTTCTATGTCTTTACTTTTTTTT
>VXBX01002916.1:516445-572768 GCA_013400415.1 Scytalopus superciliaris
TTTTTTTTTTTTTAAATTTATTTCAGAATCAACCTGGTTCTGTCTGTGATGCTACATCATTCCTTGAAAATTTGAAAACAAATCCATTAATACATTTTTCCCTGGCAGGCAATGTGAAAGTGTTATTAAGATTTAAGAAGTCTTTGCAAGACTGGCTGATAAATACTATTACAAGGCACTGAATAGTTTGATTACCAAAGTCTTGTATGAATAAATAATTAATGGTTACAGTACATGTCACAATTTGCCTGTCAGGTAGCTTAGAGTATGTTTTATCAGACCAAGACCACAGAGAACTTGGAGGGAAGTGGATGGCACTAAGGTTTAAAGGTCCTCAAAGGCTGCTACAGATTTTAAATGCCTTGCTTCGTAAATTCATTGCAGGAAGTGATTTTTGGTCATGCCTTACATACAAGGCTTTGACTCTGCGAGTACACAGCAGCAGTTAAATGATGGATGCTGGTGCCCTGGTACTACCAAGTGCTTTGGCAGGGGGCCTTTGCACTGTCCCCTCTGGTCTCATGTCAGAAGCGTTACAGAGCTGGGAAAGGAGTCTTTCAAACCTGGCTCTCCAGGCCCTGTTCCCAGCACTACTCATGCGTGTAAATTGAGCTTCCTGATCCTAGCATTTTTAAATAATGCCAGAATAGACCAGTATATATAGAAATATGCTACAGTCTGTTAATATTATTGCCATTATATGAAAATTACTCCAGCTGGACATTTTTGACTGACACTTCTAAAAACAGATAACCCAATGAGTGCATGGAAATCACTAGGACCCAGGAATAAATGGTTGCTGAAAATCTACAGCCATGTCTCGCCAACAGGTGCTCCTCATGCAGATGCAAGCAACATATTCCTCATTTCAGTTTTCCAATTAGTGTAATCCAGTGATCAGCTCATTTAAAGATGAGAAACCAATGGGAAACTGAAGAAGGAAGACTTATCCCACTTTTTCTAATCTAGGTTGAAGAAAAAAAAAAAAGATTTAGCATTTCTAAAAGTTATGAGACATGAGGCTCTGGATCAATCACTTAACTAACTAAAAATAATGCCTTTTCTTTTCAAACAGTAAGGTCTAATAAACTTACCTGGTTTTCTGTTATTCTTTTTAACCGATAAAATTTCCTGTTTTGTTGTACTACCTTTTAATTTCCGTGCAAATGGACATAAGTCAGGCATGTAAATTAATCATATTTTAAAAAGGAATATATCACCCATAGTTTTGTGAGCTGCCCTGTGCTCGTGGCAGGCCTGCCAGGTTTGCTGCCAGCTGGGCAACTCACCTGCTCAGGCCCCCTCCGACTCCCAACAGCCAGCCCTGCGGTGCCTTTGAAAGAATCTGGGCCTGCTTTTGTGTTCTGCAACCTTTCTTCAGGCCCAGAGGACTCAAGTTTTTCTCTTCTCTTTCCCAAACCAGAGAGATGCAATTCTGAAAGCATGGTCCTTTCCCTTCAAGCCTTCTGTTTTGAACTGGTTGTGGCTACAAAGCCCACAAGTACAAAACTATTGTAAGGGGAAACCTTGCTGATTTCCTCCCTCATGTGAGGACAGAGGTGATGTTCAGAAGCCAGCAGAAATTCAGCATTTAACCTACTTCACACCTTGTGAAACTGATACAGCCTTTATCAGTGTATTTAAACACTGCCACTTGACCTTTTAAAACCTGCCCTGCACAAAACCACTAAAATATAGTCTATTTTAAAACAGACTAGACTGCAAGTGAACAGTATCTCTTAAAGAAAAAAATCCTGCTCCCCACACCCCAAAGACCCAAACCCAACACCTCATGAAGCTTAAGCAAAATCTTCTGTTTTCCCAAAGGCATCTGTCGCTTCTTACGCAAGAAACTTCAGTGAGACTGGTGTGTGCTCACATGCAGGGTTTCATTCTGCCTCACCCTTTTCTCATCACGAAATGCCTGGCATCTCACCCCAAGCAGCCCTGGATTTTCCAGTTCTGCTGGCCACTAGGTTGCTGGGAAAATACCTCAAGGGCTCTTGTCCAGGCCAGCTGTGGCTCCTCTATTGATTATTGTGTGAAGAACCTGTCTTTCTTGACCTCAGTCAAGGACATCTTTGCCTGCCAGCACCTTTCTCTGAGGCACTTCCCATCATTTCTGCCTGCTCCAGCCACAAAGACAAGCTGATGCAGGTAGCATGACCAAGACTGCAGGACTTTCAGAGTACATCTTAGAGCAGACCAGAGACCCACATTACATGCTCTGATACTGATGACTCTCCTCTATGACCCACATTTTGACTGCCTGATAAAGATAGCTTAAAAACCAAATATGGATTAAAAGTACATGGTTTTAGTGAGTGGTGAACTGAGATCTAACTGGAAAATCAGTGCAAATAAATCAGAGCTGTGGAACTAATGCTAGTTTCAGTGTTGCTTTTAAGCCATGGAAGCCTTGAAAGAAAAATCACAGAGGAGGACTCATGTTTCCATGCTATAGGTGTAACCTCATCAATCTTTCATCAAGGAGGCAATTCCTTGTTTGGTGCTTGAACAGTTAGCAGAATATGGTGCACCTCTCAGATATTTGCCCTCTGCAAGGGACTTTCTGGCTGGCTAAATCAGCTAGAAAACTTCACATATGCAAAATTCTCCACTTTCAACAGCCCTAAAGTGTGGTAAAACACAGGCAAGCATTAAGAGGCAAATACTCATTAGGCAAGAAGCCAGTTCTATGTACTCCACTCTGCTCCTTCTTTTTCCCAAGGCTGCATGTTGAGCCTGACCTGAGAAAGAACATGAAGCAAAGGTCACAAAACAATCTGCCAGACAATAATACTATTAAGACTTGCAGGTTGTGATGACTGACCAGTGTACCAATGTGAATCCAGTAGCAATGAAGAATGGTATTTGTCAAATGCTTGCGCACAGCTTGAAAACACATAACCCATTCTAAAAGGAAACATGCTGCAAAGAATGTTAAAAGCAGGAAGATGTGTGCTTATATTATCCCACTATTAGAATCAATTGTGATGGGTCAGAGAGCAGCAAGAGCCTGAAGTGTCCCCAAACCACCATCCACGCTATGCCTGCAGCAGAAGCTGGCACAGCAGTGCCCAGGGCTGCTCCTCTGTGTGGAGCTGGACTGAGTCAGAACCCCAAGGGAGGAAGGGGCAGGCAGGCACACACTGGTTGTTTCTGCTGTGCGTGGGTAGACACATCCCAGGCGTTATCTCTTGGCACACTGCAATTTGGGCATGACATAGCTTGTTCCTTCCATACAGCAAGTTATCACTGAGCCCCCCAGCCCCAGATAAACAAACTCAGTTTGGGTGTGAGATACAAAGATGCAAATGTGCCTCGACTCCTTTCACAAAATCAAGTGAGCAGTAGAGCTCCTCAGTTCAGCCAAATGCTTCAATTGCTCAACTCAGGCTCCCTTTCAGTCAGACACAGCTTCACTGCCAGGATCAGCACAGCAGTCCCCCTTGCTGTACCAGATCCTGGGAGGCAGAACAGCAGTCAGCAGCCACCACACAAAACGAATGAACTGCTGGAAGAAAAGTGCAGGAGCTGGTGGGAAGAAGCAAGAGGAAAGAACAGGAATGAACTCTAAAACAGCACCAGGACAAGTCCCTGTTCTTTTGCCCCCGTGGCATGAAACCTCTTTTCAGTTACTAGTTGGTGGCATTTGCCACTATCACAACATGAGGATAAGAAACCGTGTTCAGTCCTAGTCCTTGAACACGTCCTAGTTTCTCTCTCTTACTTCTTTGCATGCCAAGAGCTGATGGGCCTTCTTCAGCTGCCAAGAGCATTCTCTGCCTGCAGCTGTGGCTCCCCAGCTGGCAGCACGTGTCCCTGCAGGCAGCACAGTGAAGGTCAACCAGGGGGCTCGATCTAGGCCCTGATTAAAGCATAAATAACTGGTACTGACTGCAGAAATAATAAATCTCTAGAAACAAATCAGAACTGTACTGTAGGAAGTAGAACAGTGGAGCAAACAATGTTCGGCGCCCACCAAGCTGCAGGGTCTCCTTCCTGCCAGGCTCAACAAAGGGAAAAGAGCAAATGTGGGTGCTCTGCTGCCAGCTCCAGGCAGGGGACACCTTGTAGGTTTTCAAGGAGGGTACAGACTTCTGTATCGTGAACTCTTGGAGGAATGTAGGCAAAAAACAGCCTGCAACTGCTGCTAAGGTTACACCTTTCTACTACTAATAATACTGATAAAAACTTTTTCATTATGAAGACAGTAATGCACTGCCCAGAGAGACCATGCAGTCTCCATCCTTGGAGGTTTTTCTTCAAGACCATCAGCCACTGCCCACCTTAGAGTTCCAGATCTAGAGCTCAGCCTCCAAAAAGTCCAACTCACACAAACTCCCTAGTCTCACTCCCCTCATGCCCAACCAAAGTTGCTAGGGGAAGGGGCTCTTACTGCAGAGCTCTGACTATTTCTATGAGCTTCTTTTCCCTTCAGCATTGCCTTAAAAAATACAGCTAGGATTTGCTCACCACAGCTAATATCAGCGAGGCATCTGTACAAGCCTTGTCATCTCACTGCCCAGCTCCTGTCCATTAGTAACCACCTCAGCAAAGCCCATGTCTTCACACCAGCTGCAGTGGGGTAGGAGGGACAGTGTCATCTCTCCTCCAGGGAATCCAACTTTGGATGCCATACTAGCTGATAAGATGCAGCAGCCTCTGTTCCCTTGCTGTCTTGCAGCAAGGCAAGTTGCTCACATACAGGACTAACACCATGCTGAACTGTCAGCTAGGAGACAGCCAACTGCTTTAGAAGAGGATTTGTTAGCTGTCAGCCTAAAAGGCGGCACTAGGAGACAAGAGAAAGCTTACATAAAGATTTTAAAAGCAGACCAGTCTATTCTCCCAGGTTGTGCCAGGTTCATGGGGACCTTTCCCTCAACAGGAAAAGCGGGGGAAAATGTTCTCTCACCATACTCATTCACTGGGCTGGAACACAGCTTCCCAGGGAAGCAACATGCAATCATACAATAACCACACTGTCAGAGGAGTAAAACTGGAAAGTGCTGCATTTCATGCCCACACCTCCTCTCCCTTAACCCTCTAACTAGCTCCCCAGCCTCTCCCCTTGCAAACCCTGCTCCTGTGTTCCTCACAGCTCACCTCTTACCACATGCTGTTACCCTCTAATCTGTTACCTACACCCAGCAACACTTCTGCTAAGAGTATTATCCATCATGCAAGCTGTAGCCCCTGTGGTGACATGCCCCACACCCTGATTGGGGGATTTTGAGAGAAGACAGACTTCTGCTGCCGTACCAGCCACATCCAGCTGTCCAAAATCCTTTCACAGGGAGAAAGGCACCTTTGCACTGGAATGCAGACAATTGTTTCCAGGAATACGAAACACTACTCTCTCTCTAGAGAGAGAGAGAGAAATGGGTGTAATACAAAGATGGCCCATTACCCACATTCCTCCCACAGCCACTCACCTTTTGCTTAGGCCAGTAACTACTCAGGCTGTAAGGAGATGCCTGCAAGTTAGATCTTGCCCTGGTCTAGGCTGACCTAGCAATGTGTATGTGGGAACCTCCAGCATGAATTCATTATGGATGTGGACAAGGCAACTCCTTGACCTGAAGGGAACTTTCTCCTTCAACTCAATTACCAGTATCCAATTACAAATTGTGAGACAGCGTCTAGTTTTCTTTCCAAGATTCAACCTCAATTTTTCATCAGATGCTTCCATTTGCTCTTGCTGTTTCAGAGCTCTTTGTTGGGTAGCTTCACTGCTAGAAAGAGATGAATTTTCTTTCCCCATGTGCCTTGTAGGAATCTATTCAGTGAACTGGAAGATGTTTTCCTGCAGACTGACCTAGTTCCACATTTTTGAGCTGTGCAGAATGCTGATCCACTGGGCCAAAAAAAAGTCTGTCGAAAACAGGTCCAAGGCCATCTCCCAAGTCAGAGGAGATCTGCAAAACAAAACAAATGGATTATCTCCCCCACCCCCCACATCTAACACCCAGTGTTACATGCTCCCAAGGTTTGGCTGTGCCAGGAGACTTTGGTTTTCACCTACATTGGCTTCAGTTTTCTCAAGAAAGTTCTAAAATCCTGATAAATTGTGAAACAACACTATGTTTCCTTTACTGTCATCTCAGTGAAGCTCATAGTCTCTGTTAAAGGTAGCAAACCCTTACATATGGGGGAAGAAAATACACTTCTGCAGTCATACAAGTAAAAAGGCAAGAGGGATGAAGTAATGGCTCTCAAAGGAATAAAAATTAGGAATGTGATAGAGAATGGAATTCATATCAATAAGCACTGAGAAAAGTGGTATGAGAAGAAAACAGGAAAAAATGGACACTCTGGAAAGTCTTAAACAACAAATCCAACAAAATCAAAAGAAAATGGTTTAGAAGAACCTTTAAAATGAGTTTTATTGTCAGAATTTTACAAGTAGCCTTCAGCGGCATCATACAAGAACTCTGTTGCAAAACTCTAATAAATAGTCTGCCCCAAGTCCCAAAATATTTTTTGAAATAAAATAAAACCAAACTTAAAAATAAAAGAGAATAAAAGCAAGACTTCAGGATGCTCAGAGATGTTAGCAATATTTCCCATTTACAAATAATATCAGGCATTATATAAATCTCCTTCATACAAGTCATTAAAAAACCCAAGACATTCTAAACCTTTACAAAAGCACTCCAGAAATAGTTCCAAAGAGATCCATTTCCATGACAAAACATTAGAGAAGAACTCCATGGGGATTAGCATCACAAATGAAGTTTGAGGTTGAAGTGTAGTGTGTACTTGTGTGCAGCAAGATTAAAGAGCATGAAAAAGGGATTTGAAAAGAGCATGGAAGTCTTTGACAAGACCATGCCAATGATTTTAATCTGTCTGTTTGAGAATGTGGTAAAGTGGAGGGAGAGGATGCTCTCAAAATTAACCCCCAAATACACTGCACTTTATGCAAGGCAGTATTTACTAAGGTAGTAACTGTATTCTCATTAGGGAGTAGAAAGGGTTTCTCAGCACACTGCACAGTCGAATGCCTGCGCAGACTGCAGTGCTCAAACGTCGTATTTTGACACCTAAAAGGTATTTTCTCTAGAGGTAACACGTTGTGGCAAGTTAGTTGTTCCTTCAAAGAACAAGAATTTAACTTTGCTGGCATGAGGCAGTTTGGAAAAACTCATGCTAGACAGTTTCACTGGACACTGGGGATTTTGGAGCTCCAATCCTGTCCCAGTGTCAAAAAATACACTTCTCTAGTTCCCCTTTACATATTCCTCTATCTTCCATAGTAAAGGATTCATAAGATCTCTCATGCAATAAAACACAACTTGAATAAACTTTTCTCAAATCTTCTGTGATTTGAGGAGTCCAGAGAAATGGAATGGGAGGGCAGGGACACAGAGATGGTTTGAGTGGATTTTCACAAAAGACATTTCATGGAAAAGAAATCTTAATCTCTTTACAACTTCAGCCTAAGTATTCTGCATGTATGCAAGCAACAGATGCCCCTGGAAGGCAAGGGAGCTGTACTTAAGCAATCCAGCAACAGTACTATTATGTCCCAGCCTGCCTGACATAGTATGGACTGCAGCATGCCTAGTTTTGCTGTTTGTAAAGGTCCTTGCAGCCATTGTTTCCACAGGAGACAAAAGCCACCAGAAATGCTAATGCAATAGATGTGTGATAATATGCCTCACCCATGGCTCACCTCTCTAGTCTCTCTCCTAATGTTAGGATGCTGGTTGTACTGTACCATACACTATAGACACGCCTTCTCTGCAATGTGTGGGAAGGTAGCACTAGCAATCAAGCGCAAATTGCTAAGGAGACACCTAAAACATTGCATCACATCCCCTTGTCTGTGGCATACTTCAGAAAACAATGTTAGAAGAGCAGTAAAGTAAACATTTCTTTCTAATTTTCTAGATGTCATAATATTTGCCAAAGCTGCAAGGAAAAGCAGATTACCTGAAACAGAGAGAAAGGAGTTAATGGAAATAGAGGCATATGGAACAGTAAGCCTGATCCTGCCTCCAAATCATTTTGTACATAACAGATAAAGAGACAATGTGCAAAAAATAGACATTCACATTTTAGCAGTTAAACTTTTATTTTACCTTTTTAAAATTATTTACTTTGTTTTTTCTACAAAAGGCAGACATTGATTGTTGATCTGCAATTGTTCTGAGTGCGCGCAGAGATGCAAAAAAGGGTTGTTGGAGGATGAAGAACAGGGAATTGCTCTGACTATACTTTCACATGTCATAAGTAAGGTGGCATTAAAGCTTAAGTCCCAGTAATAATATTCATAGATAGTTTCCTTCACCGTACACCATTCTCAGTTCATATCAATTGTGTTGAAAACCCATTCAGTAAATTTCTTCAGTTTTTCGGTTGCATTCTGGGATTCCTCCTGTAACCTCAAGTTGTCTTCCCGCAAGTGTTGCACTTCAGCCTGAAGACTGGCCTTGTCCTCTTTTTCCTTAGGCATAAAGAAAAACACAGATCTTAGTGGAAATTTTAGGTCATGCTTCCTATCTATCTAGAGCAGCAAAAATCTCTTAAAAGAGCATGAATCTAACCCTTTATAAAGATTTTATGTGCAGTAACACATGGGTCTACATCCAAAGGACAGTAGTGACATTTCCTTCCTCACGTTTTGCTTGCATGTACAGGATTTCTCTAGTAGAGAAGCTGGCTCCCCAAGTGGTCCAATAAGATTGGGGGCATGACCTGTTCTGTATGTACAAGTGCTGGTGGTTAACTAAGTAAGGGATCAAGAATCTTGCTGCAAATACTTCCCCAGCTAAGAGACTTTTCATCTCACCACAGCAGATCCTTCTTGGACCAAGTAGACATTAACACAATACAGGAAGTTTCCACAGAAGAAATTACATGTTTAAATAATACTGTCAACTTTTCAACATCAGCATGATGCATTTATATGGACTAACTTCAAGCCTTTCACAGTGTTACCTGAACTAAGAGTGAAGGTACTGTGAATCACTCTCCTAATTTAAGAAGAGGAATCAAACACCTACAGTTTGAGACACCCCATCCTAACCATGCATAATTTGAAGCATGAGAAAACTAGCAAAGAAATGTCTTTTTCTCATACAAGGATGAAACTGTCACAGGCTCAGACATGGCAAAGCAGGATTACACAGTTATTAGCACCCCCAACAGCACTAAATAAATGTCTTACAGATTCCTCTGTAAATTAAAAGCTTACCTTCCTTAAATCTTCTTGCAGCATCTTCAGCAAACCTTCCAGTTGGTCCACTTTAGAGGCGAGAGTTGGAGGAGATTCTTTACTGTTGAAATCAGAAAACAAGAATAGGTATTGATATGATTAACTGTTTTCACATAAGGTAGCTAACAGCCTTCTCTATACCAAGGGGCTTTATCAAGGTATGCACTTGGGTACACTAAGAATTCACAAAAAGAAGAAGAATGCAATAAAGAGTACAAGGAGCATGTGCAGCACATTAAACAGAACAAATTTAACTTATGATTAATCGGGGCCATCCCATCACTTGACTCCTTTCTACTTGAACTCATTGTAAGTGCTTTGAATTACCATTGCTTTGGCCAGGTTCATGAACATCTCAGACAAGAAAGAACCTACAAAAAGGTTCAACTGGACTTACTATTATTCTCTTTACACTTCTGACCTCCATCTTTATGAGAACTTGTGAAGAGTTCTTCTGTGGAGCCTGGAGATGGCTTCCAAATAAAGATTTTTGGTTTGTAAATGATCAAGCCTGCACGTCTGGTGTATTTACTTACCCTGTATAAGGCTTTATCTGTGCAGTAAGCTGGTCCTCAGCCTGATCACTACTGGAAGCAGCGCTCACAGGTCTGTGATTTTCATCAGCAGCAGCAAAGAATGAAGCTCGCTGAACTGGGAAGGCAAACAGCAAACATACAGAGAAAAACAGCAACAGCAGTAATGATTATTTGTTCATGCATAGCACAACATCTATGCTGCAGAATCTTGAAGCAATCTAAGTCTGTCTCAAGCAAGATAAGGTGATATGAAATACCAATATCCACTTGACAGAAGTAAATTGGCACTGCAAGTGTTTGCACCAGGTTTTTCACTGTACTGGATTCAACAAGCAAGTACTAGCTCTGGCACAGCACTGTATGCTCACACAGCCCAACCATCACCATCAGGCTAAAAAGCTCTCCAGAGGGAGATGCTGGAAATTGCAAAGCAGATACCCCAGCAGTGCTTGCAAGTCCACCCAAGGCCAGTTCCAAGAGAGGTAGGAAGTCAAGCTGGAATAAACAGTGCTGTGCAGAACTTCCCAGGTGCAACTCCATGACCCTACCCAACAACTAAGTAACTCTATTTAGCTTCCTTCACTCCATAAAGGATCTCTTTATCTTGAGGAAAGAAAAGCTCACTGTGCACAACTGACATGTGGAAAATAAAATAACCATTTTTCAGAACCCGAGATTTTTTCCTTATGCCTTATAAAATATTTTTAGATTGAAACATTAAACTTCTTTCCTTCCTTGTGTCTATATTTTTTTGTCCTGCAACTGCTCAGATGCTTTAACACATCTCTAAATCACTATCACATGTGGTGTGGCTGTAAACTACCAACTGCTCCTACCTCTGGAGTTTCCTAGCACAAACAGTAACAAACACATTTAGTTTAATAAATTAACATCTTTCTCCCTCAGCAGCTCTTGGACTTTCACGGATACAGAAAAGTATCACCTTTTTCTGTTTGACCAATTTTTATTTTGTACTTTCAACAAGGCTAAAATTATCATGTCGTAACATTTGGTGGAGTTTTTCCTGCTCTTTTCCTCCTCCCTCCCACCAGGAATGAAAATACTAAAGGCTGGTGTAGCTCAGGGATCAAGGCAGCTTTTTTTTCAGCTGGTACAGATACCACTATTTGTAATTTCAGGGGCTTGCGCTAAAGACACAAATCAATGGTGTAGAACAGGTGCCCAGGATCACAAATCGGAATTTAAGCTCCTTGCTACTTGTCACTCCCTACTGGCACCTGGCAGAGACTAGAGAGTGGGATTGCATTGAGACCAGACAACCAACAACCAACAGAATTATACTGAGGGCCCTCTCCAAGTCAAATTTGAATATATGAAGGGGCCAGCCAACACATTACTCCAGTTTTTTTTTCATCTGAGCTGTCAGTTTGTTACCTTGACTACACTGACTGTCTTCACACTTCTAAAGAGAAACGAAAGGCCTATGAAATTGAGGGATTCAAATTAGTAAGGACAGCCAAATACCTATAATCAAAAAACAGGGGATCTTTTCAACAGAAACTGCCGACCACAGGGAAAGACATATCAAAATCTGAGTTTGACCCTTATGTGAGAAAACCATTGCTACAAATTCATTTCCTCTTGAGTACCAAGGTTTACTTTGAATACTCTTCCCCAAGACTGCACAGCAGAAATAGGAGCCATGCTGCTCCTGCAACTCCTATGGCAACAGAACAGAGGACATGTACATCCTGAACACTGATGTAAGACATCCAGAGAGCAACCAAGAAATCAAGTTACTTCACAACCTTCTCCAACCATGCTGAATAATGTCTAAAACACTTCCATGAAGGTGGGACAGCATTTTGCAGGTAATAGGAATAGTCACTTCTGTTTAACAAAGCTAGAAGATTTTGCCATTGGATTATAGTAAAGTAAATTCCCTTTGGTCTAGACTGCAGTTACTTTTAAATTCAAAGGTAACTAGGCAGCTTACAGTTCTCTTCAACTTACTAGGTGCAAACCTATGTATTCAGAATATTCAAAGGGAAGAATGGCAACAGAAATTATGTACCAACATGGCATATTTCCCAAACTATCTTGGTAGTGAACTTCAGCTGCACTACATATACTTCTTGAAAGTGCAACATGCAAGCAATCAGTAATCTGCTCATATGCTTTTTCCCTTCTACTTGACTTTATTTTTGCACTTCTGTGCCAGATGTCTTTTCCACACCAGCTGTGATGTCTGTGACTGCTCTACATGAAATGAAAAGTGGCCAGTTTCACAGCAATTTGGCCAAACTATAGCACAGAGGAATTCCAGCATCAAGAAATGGTATCTGAATATTACATCCAAAGTTTCAGGCTCTGAAGACTTGAGTTGGTATTTTAAAAGAGCTTAAGCTTCAGACTAAGTAAAAACACTAAAAACAACAATAGCAAAAGTCAGGATTAAAAAACCCCCAACCAACCACAAAACCCACACTCCTTAATGAAGCATGCACAAAGACTATCTATTCTAATTGTTATAATCTGAAAACTTACCTTCAAAAGCTTTGGCAGCATCTACCAAGTTTGACCAGTCCAGATCAGAGGCAGAATCAGGCAATGGCATAAGACCAGGATCTGGCATGGGCTGCCGTCTTTGCTCCTGGATATCTGTGAGGGAGCTGTCTGACGCAGAAAACTCTCCTACAGTGATGCAACATAGATTATAAACTCCACAAAAACACCCCAAAACTCGTTTCCTAATACTACTGAACACCCTATTCTTAATTTTTCTGGCATAGCACTTTTGGAACAGAAATTCAGTGGAATGTTTGATGAACTGCAGTTGTCCAGATACAGCACATTTCATGCCAGTTTCTAACACCACAGTTGGCTCCTTTCTGATCTTTACAGATGAGCACTTCAAAAGCCAAGGTCTGACTTCCCCCAGCACTAGGTCTGGAGGCAATAATCTTCTACCCAGTGATTCCTGCCTCTGCACAAGCTGAAGGTACTTTACAGGGCTCTGCAGCTTGCTGGGACTTCTACACTCTGGCACCTATTTGCTCCTGTAAAAATACAGAATTGGGGGGTTTGTTAAGACAGATGAATAAACATGAGTATTTTTTAGCTCAGTGTTTTCCCTCTTCAAAAAAATGGATGTGCTCTGGAATCTCTGAATTGAAAGAATTTTGAATAGCTGGAAGCCAAGAAATACTTGTGGTATTAAATATCCATCTTACTTAATCTTTCTCTGAGCAAAAGGGAAAGTGTGTGTGTGTGTGTGTGTGTGTGTGTGAACACAATTTGTGTGCCACTCTGATAGCTGGTCCTTTATCATGCAGGCCCTACATTTTATGAAAAATAGAAAATCTTGTTTTGTAGAAAGATTATGTGCTAGGAGAAGTTACCAGTTTGGTGTGGAAGAGGATATGACAGTGAAAGAAGGTTTTGTGGTTTTCTTTTTTGAAAATACAGGCACCTAAATGAAAAGAGACCAAGTGCTGCTTTCCACTTCTACTCAGATGGCACATTAATCTTCTGACCCCAAGCCCTCAGAGACCAAATCCACCAGCCAGTTACAAGTGCAACCAAGTCTGCAAAGTTATTTTAGTGCACATAAAAAGCAGAAAAGAAGTGAGCTCAGTTTCCTAATTCTTATGCAAAAAACATATTATACAGACACAACAGCTCATGAAAATATCAGGCTCAACACTGAAAATTGATGCTGGGTGATCACAGACAGATGAAAAGAATTTAAAATAGATTTTTTCATCAGCCTTCACTGTCAAATGTATCCTGTGTATCTAAATACAGACTGTGCTTAGTCCCACTATAGTGAGTTGAATCTATTGATAGCCTTGCATCTTCCTCTTGAAACATACTAAAACATGAATAAATCGGAGCAGATAAGTACCTCTTCAGAATACACTGCAGAATCCTATACTGAGATCTAGCTCTATTTCTGTAGTTATGAGGTACAGTGGGAACCTGTGAAAATTCTCACCAACTGAGACATTCACATGCAGCAACACACGACCCATCAGATAATCCTCCTGAGACTTTCCAGTAAACTAATGGGGGAAGGCCGAGTGTCTTCTCGACAGCAGTTTAGCAAGTAACTTCTTTTCTAGTTAGCTGTGTGACTGAAATGAGTAACTAAAGTCCTGTAAAATAAACAGGGTCAGGGGAGTGAATTTAGAAAAACTTGGTGCAATAAAAGCGTTATCTGGTATAGCTGTATATCCAAATGTTCACTAGTATTTATCCACTTCTGTATCATTATTTTCCTAATTGCATTTGTTCCCATAATCCCACACTAGAGGAACTGACACCTGAAGTTGTCACTGGTAGATAACCAGGCATAGATTATTTGTCCACTGGTCCAACTGATCCAGGACTCTTGGAAGAAATGGTAAAATCTTGCAGCCAATGAGGCAAATTTCTCTGCTCCCTCCACAACATAACTGCACAACCAGTCATGCAGTCTCACACCCACTGAAGTGAAGAAAAAAAAAATTAAATTCCTGTGTTATTTTATATCTTCAGTCATGTGACTTGACTATCCTCATTTCAGCAAAATCAAGATGGAACTACTAATAGCCATAACAAACGTTCTCCCTTAACATAATTCTCAAATAATTTCTATGAAGGTTGAAAAATGGGAAATACGCTTACCGTGTAGTGATTTCATTCCCAAAGTATATGATGGTCTCCGTAATGGCAGCGACTTTGGGAGAGAAGGGTATGTGCTGGTGAACAGGACATCATTTGGCATGGCTTGGTCCAAGAGCGAGGCCCGTGAGGTGAAGAAGTGGTCCCTTTGACCACTGTAAATACTCTCATCTGACAAAGTCCTTTGCAAGGCACGCCTTGTGGTAGGAGTGCTGGGAAAGGGAGACTGACAGGACAGAGTGTGTGACTATACATTCATAAAAACAAATAAAAAGAAACAAGAGAAAAAAAATCAATAAAGAAACTTTTGAAGTCTATTTTGAAATACTTTTTAAAAACTTTTTTAAAAATAAGAAAGCAAGTGTTAACATAGTAGTTTTTCGGAGTGGATATGAAAAAGAACTGAAAGAATCAGCTTTGAAGGAGATAAAAACTAGGTAACATATATAGATCTTTTTTAGCCTGTGTCACATTCTACCTTTTAAATACCCTTCAAACCTCTCCTGAAGTGGAAATCTCAGGCAGCTCTCATGGACTCCAGAGCTGCCGTGTAGCAGAGAAATGGTTACAGAAACAGACTCAGTGCTGCATAAACCAGAATTCCCCCACTGCCCTGGGGAGGCTGCCTGCCAACTGCAAATGCCATCTAATTACAAGTCTCATATTACTGAACAACTAGGATCCCTCACCACCACTGTGGTTCTTCAGAAGTACCTCAATCAAAATTAAGTAAACAGTCCCATGAGCAAGAGCACTTGTGTCTTACCCCCAACCATCATCTCAGCTTTCTCCATGCTCCACACGGGAGAAAGCAACACTGGGGGGTTAGCCTGGAGTTACTCACTCTCAGGGCAGTGCCAGCAAGCTGCTATCATAACCATTCCCATCAGCAGAGACTCAGATTTTCATGAAACCTGTAGCAACGTAACTACCTCTAAGACATAACATTTCTTTACGTTTTGGTTGAGATTTGGTTCAAAGGTTTTCATGGAGAAATGGGAAACAGAAACAGAGACCTCACCACCCTCATTTGTTCTGTAAGGAAGTTAAAACAAAAAAAGGAGATACTAGGACTTCCAAAAAGAGTGATTAAACATAGGGTTGCTCTTTAGCAAATAAGAACGGTCCTCTCTTCTCAGAAAGAGGAAAAAAAAGTTTAAATAGATCACATTCTACTCCTGTGATCAAAATCCTACACTAAAAAGTGAGAGAAGAGCATGGAAGAGGGTCTCTTGATACTGCAATGGCAAGACAATCTGCCAAACACCACTCTCTCCATTCTTACGAATTTTAGTATGAGAAGATTGCTGTGCATTTTGGTTTTATGATTGAGAATCATTAGGATTACTTCCAAACCCCTGCTATCATCAAAAGACAAGGAAGGAGAGAAGCCAAGTCGCATGCCAACTTTCTCTTATGTCAGATTCTCCCCTCTGTGTTGCCTCCCTCAGGACATGCCCATCGCAGTACAAATCTTGCCTACAGAAATTACAACTTCTGGTACATAGTTGTCACTGTCACATGCAGGATCAAACTGCTTTTTTTTTTCCTCCCACACCCCTGACAATTAAAAGCTCAGTCAGCAGGTTCATGTTACAATCCAGTGAAATCTCCCAATAGCTGCCCTGAAGTGGTAAAGGGAAAGGAAAAGAAAAAGCTGCTAAGTCAAAGAACATTTACTTGAGGGTGGCACCTCACTTAGCATTACAGAATTAGGAGCTGGAAACAGCAGTTAATATCAGATGTTGAGATTAAAAGGCTGCACAGATATGGACATCTGATGGACTCACAACATAGGCAATATGAGTAGGAATTTTCTTCTGGTACCAGCGCAGGGAAAGGAGAAGGGTGACTTGTTTGAGAAGACAGAATGCCTACATAGAAGGTAAGGACAATAAGGAAGGCTGGAGAGATAAGGCAATAATGCACAAGACACATAAAAGCACAGCCTAGAACAAATTCTACTATCAAACAAAGCCTTTGTCAGCCAACAGACAGAAAGGAGGAGGATTTTTGGTGCAGTTAACTAATGCAGCCATTACCATTCTTACCATGCCTTTTAAACTGTCAAAAAAATTTATGCTGTAAGAGCAACTCTTTCTGTAAGATGAAATATAAGTCATACAGTGGGCAGAAATAACAGTTACTTCTAAAATGAAACAGATCCAATTTGTTGGTACGACAATGTTTCTAACTTGCTGAAATTTATCAAAAGTGCAACCTAAGGTAACATAGTTGTTACAGTCACCAGGAAATAAAGATCAGGGTAAGAACTGATTCACTAACCCCAAAGTAGAAGAACAAGAAACTTGGGAAGACACACATTTTTCATGGTCTTCAGGTCACCTCTTTAAACAGAATGGCATTTCTTGGAACAGGAGCAATCCTCTTGCTCAAAACAACCAGCAGAAGATGCTGCATCACCCATGTCCCACTTCCCTCAGAACTACCACAAAAGTAAGAAAAAGCTATCTCCTCAAGGACAAAATTTTTTCCTCCGGCCTCAAAGGCAACATCTGAAATAATCTGTATACAGAACCTAGCACTTACAAGTTTTAGTAAGCTACTTTGGGTTTTTACCAGCAAAAAAAAAAAAAAAAAGAAGTTACAGCTCTCTCTTCTGCATGGTTGCTGTGGAAACAGTTTGGACTCTGGATGATGGGCCTGAGCTCTTAAGCACTGGCTGTACATGGAGACTAGAAATCAAGACATTTTCTTCCAAATTATGGATTCTAAAGATTAATATATATGTTATTAAACACATTTTGAAACATGCCAGGAAATGTTTCTAACTCTGCTGTATAAATATACAGTTAGGTTTAGGGATAATTTTTGATAACAGGATTAGAGAGGCATAAAAATGTGGTTTTTTGCAAGGAGTTTCAATACTGTCAGTAAGTCAATGTCACTGCAATCAGCGAAGAACAATTCAAATATGTAAGACAACACTACCAGATTTTTCATGACCCAGTGGTCCTAAATGTTCTTGGCAATTTGGCATGCTATTCTCTTTAAATTTACACACAAAACTGCAATAATATTGCAGAGACTGTAATAATGAAATGGTTGCCCATATGTATTTTTCTAGTGGTCTGTTACAAGCAGATTATTTTCTGTCCATGATGAGAATTCAGGCAGTGCCTTGCATTTGCTTTTTTTGTTATGGGTGATACTAGAAAAGATCCATCTCTCTCTCTCTCTTCAACATACCTTAAAATTCTTCTGTGATTCAGGTGTTGGGCTATCAAGATCTATCAATTTCTTCAGCTCTTCTTCAACAGTGGACTTGGATGCTCGTTTTGGTGACGCTCGCAGATCTCTGGCTGAAGCACGCAGCCGAGGGTGGGCCATTTCATTGCCATCGCTCTGGTGACGTCTGAAATGAAACGGAACAGACACATTCAGCACTCAAAGCCCTGGGGCAGGAGGCATGAACAAAGCAAGAATTATAGAACTCTCAACTTTTTAAATAAATAAAAAAAAAAAAGGCATTTGGCACAGAGGATGGAAGAAGTTTCACTACTACAGCAAAGACTCATCTTAATGGATACCTGTTGAAGTAATAAGCTTGTTTAAAAACATCAACTAGCAATACAATAACATAATTCAAAGGTTATTGTAATAAATTTTCCCAATAAGGGACTGAATCCATTAAAATAATGTGCATTCTGTACAAAACTAAAAAAATACAAGTATCTTCAGTGAGCCCAAAAGCCGCAAATCACCAAGTTGCTTTAATATTTTCACTGACTTTTTATAATGTGGTTATCAGAAAGTTTCTCCATTTCCTTCTGACAGCCAGTTAATGGTATCATCTAGGGATACTGTGCAATGACAGTCAAGAAGGGTTGAATAAATTACTTCGAAATGGGCTTTCTGAACTACTTGCTTTCTAAGTCATACTTAACAATATACTCACTAGTATTTTCACTGGTTGTTTCTCAATTTCTCCTCCAAAAGAGATACTTGCATATTGTAATGCTCGTATCTTGGCTTGCTTTAAGCTTTAAGCCAGTTAGACTGGATACAGGCAGCAATCTTCACAAGGCAACACAGAGTGCCACAGAGCTAATACACAGCATGTACAGTACTACTACATGGATGAGAGGCTTAAGTAAAACTCAGGCTCTGTGATAAGAGGATTTTTCATATTTGCTTAAATAGTATTTTGAGTCACCTTTAAGAAGTACCAAGCAAAGATAAGCTTTAATAGGACTGAAATCCATAGTGCTCTCTAGAAATGTTAAAAAAAAAAAAACTTTTACAAGTTAACAGGGAACAAGATTAGCCAACTATCAAATATTTAAACCTAACTGCAGAACTCTAGATTAGAGATCAAGTTTTACGGAAGACAAAGGATGGTATTAAACAGTCCTTAGCTCTTTTACACAGAGAACTGTCAGATCAAAATGCTTCTTTATAATTAAAGCAAATAATCAAAAAAGAGAAAAAAAACAGTCTTACTTTCTTGAATCCATAAACCCCACTGAGTTTATTGTCCCTTCTGGCTTTTTCCATCCGATCAGATACTTGCTAGTAGCACCCTGGCGAGGATAGAAAGTCCTGGGACCAGACGAGGAGGAAGAGGAGGAGGAGAAAGAAGGTGCAAGCTGGGGAGAAGTAGCAGAATGAAGCTCTTCTTTAGGTGAGCTTCTGGCACTGGTGAAAACAACAGGGCTGGCAGAGTGTCGTGAGCTCATGGTACTAGAAAACGAACATAATAAAGACAAAAATTGCCTCAAATGTGTATTACGTGTTTAACCGTTTTTAAAGCAGAACTCTAGGCATGAGACGTTACTCTTAGCAATAGAGGACAGAGTAGCAAAACCAATTTGCTCTGCCTTCCACCAATGCATCATTAAAAACATTTCACATAGTAATGGAAAAATTTTGCAAGTAACCTCTAAGGATACAGTATACCCCCCAGCCCCCCACTCGCCTTGACAAATTGGGAAATCTAGGGTTCATTGTCATTAGGCAGCTTAAAAGTAATACATGAGGCTGTAGCTGAATTAGCAAAAAAGAACCCAAGTCCAATTTCTTGCTGGAATTCCTGGCAAAAGAACACATACTTTGAAGGAACTCAAGCAACAGGAAACATCTCTTTAAGACCCCACAACACATTGAAGAAACCCATGCAGCTTTAAAAGAGGGCTTCCTGGATTTTGCCTGAAAAGCAGTTATTTACCTCTTCAGAAAAAAAGACTTTTAAATTGAGAAGGTAGAGCAAGTCTCTAACATGTATCACAGTCTGTCAAGACAGAAAATGGAGCTGGGATGACCAACTGCATTGTTGGAAAAAGGAGAGGGGCTTCAGATGGGAGACAGCCTTTGGTTATGCTGATACTCAAATCTGATGCAACTTGCATCATATCAGGAGTGCTAGGCCTTAAGACAATATTTACTATAACAACCTTGAAAGGTCAGACACTTAGAAGCACAGTTACAGAAAAACTTTGTGTACAGCCTTAGTATAGAAATAGCATTATATATTTGAAGATCAGTTTTCTGTATCCAAAATTGCAGTGAAAGAACTTGAAACAGATGGCCTCATGGTAAAGAACAGTTTCTGACTGAGAAATAAAGATTAGCTGGAAGGCTAAATAAAGTCACCAAATAATCTCTTTTCTTAGCTCAACAGAAAAATCCTCAGCAATCTTTTCATAACTTGATAAAACAATGCATTTTCACATCCATCTCTCTTACTGGAACAGAAAAAGAGAATTTAAGGTTAAATTTTTGCTGTCACCTGGGAAAACAATATTGCCTATGTTTAGTCTTAAGCAGTCAGTTAACTAATCTGTGGCACTTGTCTGGTTCCTGCTGTAGTCAATGGAGAGATATCCTTTGGAGGAGATTCTCCTTGTCTCAAATCAGGTGTCTGAGATATGCAGGGAGAATTAATGCTTTGGAGTTTTTTCTTTTTCTTCACTGACAACAGATGGAGTCTAAAGAATCACCTTCAAATATGTTTCATTTTCATATGGCCCAAGTTAAGCACCATGATTCCCAGCAGGGAAATGCTGTGGGATTTAATGAAGAGTCTAGGTGGACTGTGGTCATCCCACCTCAAACAGCACCGTCTGCTGCAGCCCATGCTGTGCAGTCTGTCACACCAGGGGCAAGAGGTACTGCTCTAGATGTATGCAAATCAAATCACAGTAATACAGATTTTGTATTATACAATTGTATTTCTTCCTTCCCTTCATCTGTACATTTGAAAGGCCTATACAAAAGATGGCAGATTGAGAGAGTACAGGAAGATATTTTCCCGTTCATCAACCCTGTTGATATATTTGGTGCCGCACACCACAGCCTTTGTATCTGGAACAGATACAAGTAAACACAATTGATAGCAAGAAACCAGAGAAAATTAAGAGCTAGGTGGAGAGGCAGTAAATTTCTCTTCACCCCCCTTTTTCAGTAGTGAAAGAAAACTCCTACACATGCCAAGTAAACCAGCCCATCTGTGAGGCATCACTACCACAAAATGAACCACCAGGATTTGGGGAAGGTGCACATCTTTAAAGAAAACATATGGGGCAGGGGTTTTTTTGGTTTTTTTTTTGGTAATTTTTAACCCTTTTTAAATACACTCACGAAGTGGAGAATCTTTTGCTTCAGTGTAGGGAAAAAGGAAAAGGGAAGATCTGTTCACATTGCAGAATTCTTTAAACCACCAAGTATTGCTCAAGGAAGTGCTAGTTGTGGGAAACCATTTCTTAATAAAAACCAGTAACAACTCCTAGGTAGGCTAGTAGTGTTGATCCTTAATATTACTAGGCAGGGATGGTAAATCTGACATTCATTATGCTCAACATAAAATTTACATAATATGCATATGTATAGATAATAGTAATATTTTATTATATAACATATTGTAGATACACATTGTGTATCTTAAGTATTATTACTTTAATATTTATTATAATATGCATCATATAATAGATGCAAAGGGTGGCCTGGCAGTTGCAAGTAGAAGTTTTTAAATACAGTTTTCTTTTAAGTGCATCGCACCTTTTGAACTGTGGTTTTTACAATAAAAGTAATTTTGGGAGGATATTCTCCTTCAGGAACTATACGAAGAACTGTGGGTATGACTGAAAATCTTCACCCTACAACTAAACACAGGCAGGCCACTAGGGTACTGACAGGTAGCGAGACACACTTGTTAACTGAGCATATTTCGAGAGCAAAAGGCTTTGGATAAACTCTACAAAATCTAAATAGGAGCTGAAGCACTATGGTTGTGATGGGAAGTTATTAGAGTATTTCACACCAGAAAGCTTGCAGAGAATCCATCATACTGTTATAGACACCTGGACCAGCTTAGTTACATCTGAAGAGATTCGGTCCTCACTTTCAGGACAGAGATAGTCACTACCGGTCCCCTACTTCCCACCTCAGTTATGGAGATATCAAGGACTGAATGATGACAAAATTCAAATACTACATGGTGGTATGCAAGAATTGCAGATGAGCCATTCATTAAAGTATTCTAGAATCATTAAATAATAATAATTTAAGTGTCTTAAAATTATTAGAAGTAATGAAAAATTTACTTGATTACAAATAGCTAAAATTATCCTTTTAGTTTTGGTAAGAGGACCATAAGGAACTGTATTGTTTAGGTAGAAATGAAAGTTGCATTTAATTTTTTTTTTTTTTAAGGAATTCATGCCATCAGCACATATGGCTTCATTTAATGACATTCAGCTATAATGATTCCGTATAATTACTGGCCTACATAATGCAGTTCTCCTGGGATGCTATGAGAAATCTGCAAAATCATCAGGAAGGACTTTGGGAATGGGGGTGGAGAAGAAAAATAAAACCCAGCCAGAAGCTCTGCTGTAAAAGTTAATCACTATAATTTACATTTTGCCACCAGTTCTCAGGTACAAGTTCTTTTATGCACCATCAAATGATCTAAATGCTAATTATCGCTCATCTTCTACAGACACAAACACTCTAATTTGTACTTATTTTCCTTTCTTTTGTCACAGTTCTTTTTAGGGCCAAATTCCTTTTCTTCTTGCTCAGAAACTCAACTCTAAAGATGTTACATTCTGGCATCCACAGGCAAAAAATAAAAAAGTGAGAAGGAGCACAGGATAGCAATTTAGAAGCTGATAAACACACCAATTAACCTGTTCATTTCTCATGAAAAGCAGCCTGTTCAGGACCCCTTTTTAGCCTCCCCTCCTCCACGCAGGCAGCTGTGGTTACCTTTTGGAAATGCCAGGTTAAGCAGTCTCCAGCTCCAACCTGACATGGCTCCCTAGAGCGAGCTATTGGGACAGTTGGGAGCAACCAGCTGGACCCTGGGTTTCCTAAGGTCAGCACTGCAGTTCAGGGTGCAGCCACCAACTGAGGATGCCACAAGAAACAAAATAAAAGCTTTTTAGCCCAGACTGTGCCTTTGCTTTACTGTGAGGCATCAAACACATCCTCTAGACTTCAAAAATAAAAAAATAATAAAAGAGGAAACACGAGTCAGTCTGTTTTTAATCCACCAGGACAAACTATGTGGGTGCAAGGACTGCAGTATCAAGTATCATGCCCCATGTGTTCTACAAACTGCTACTACTCCTTTTTACAAAGAGCTGCATTATTAACATCCAAGTTTTAAATGGGACTTGGCAAAAAGTAACTTCAACTGTTTTCTCCAGCATAAAGCCTAAGGAACCTTTATCTGGAAATTTCATTAACAGGCCCAAAAATACATGGAGATAATGATTTCAATATCATCAGAGAAACATCATGCATATTAATCCAAACCAACCAGAGAAAATACCATGTTTGGAGACACAATTTTATAATATGATAAATAAGAAAACAATCTGGACTTAAGTCTGTGGCCAAGGTGCAAAGTTCAAAGAGGAAACCAGAACCTCAGATATACAAAGATGCTGTTCCCATTACGCACAGCTTTACAACAGAGCTTCCAAGAAGTTTCCAGGATTCTTTAAGTCCCTTCTGAAAAAATCCTTCCAAATGAAAATGCTATTGACAATTTTACTACCAATCAGCATTTTGTACAAGAATCTCACATTCACTGCTTTGGGTAGTTACTTTCAGATGAGTACTGCAGGGCACATAGTAAATTCTACTGAATGTTAAAAATGAACATAACCGCACTTATCTTAAAATAAAAGGTATAGCACTGTAGGTAACTACCCCATAGATTTTATCTTCAAGAAAGGGGCACACGGTAACATGCCCAAAATCTAAGTAAATTCCTCTGCACAGTGTTTTCTACAGACTTGCTCAAGTCCTTCATGCATGCACAGCTACCGAAAACATCAGTCACAAAGACCTGGGTGGTATTTGTATCAACTGAGTATGAGCTTTGTTGCCAAAAATGGTCAATGAGAGAGGCAGAAAACCAGAGAGGGACCAGCATTAATAGATTTCTTAGTCACAATTACCATGACAAAGTACATGGAGACCATTACAGTCTCTATGACAACCCTGTATTTGCAGCCACTGTGTGAGGAGTTATTGAACTGTCTGATAAACATCTAGTCTTGCACAAACAGTAGCTTTGTTCAAAACAATTAGCAAAAATTGCATCAGAATTCCAGTCTGTAGGTATTTCAGCTTACTCAAAGCAGAGGTGCCTCAAGAATAAAAATGCAACAGTCAGGCTCCACAAGGCCAACAAATCATGATTATCATGCATCTTCCCTGAAAAGGCTGTGCTTTTTCCTTGTTGCTGGTATGACAGAGTAGGAGTATTTTTCAAAAAGCACACTGAGTACTTCTTGGAAAATGGGTTAAGAAAATGGTCTAAAATATTTTCTGCTTCTAGCAGAGCTGATTAACTTGTAAAGTGGGTATCTTCCATCTGAGGTGTTCAAGCATATTATGCACACACTTGAAAATGCCAGTTTTACAAGTAGCAAAACTGAGGGAGAGAGGGAAGGTGACTGTAACATGTCATACCCACAAGCTTGCAGCAGAAGATTAAAATCTACATGCTAGCACTCCCAAGTAACTTGCTCTTAGTATTGATCATACTGACTGCAAGCTGATCTCTAAACAAAAAGATTGTGGTAAAAAATGCGAAATATCCAAAATGGGTACTTGCAAGACTAAAAAAGGATCCCATATTAAACTGTTCATTAAAAAAAATGGACTGATGCACAGAGGAACTGCAGTTGTTGCAAGATATTCCCTATGAGCAGAAGAAATCAGACGTGTCTCTCTTATGGTAATTTAGTAGCAGCAGTTTAGTACAGAATATGCTCTCAAAGACGTTTACTATTATAGGCAGTAGCAGATGCGAAGACTAAAGGTGGTCTTAATTTTCAAGCATTCTGCACCCAGATCTTTAAAAACACCCGTTAACAAAATTCGAAACCTTGCTCTTCAACATCCACTTCTTGCTTTTGGTAGGTTAGAGAGTGAGAATGGGAAAATGAGTGTGGAGGGGTCAATCACACTAGAGGTGAAAATTACCTTGTATGCGAGACACCATCACTAAGACTGTAAGCACTATTCTCTCTTGTTAGAGGATTGGAAGCTGGTTGACTTTTGCTGTGAATATCCAGGCTCAGTGAAGATTCAGTTTTCCGGTCCATGTGGCTGTCCTTTTCTAGTGTCCTGTCCGCAATGGAGACCACTTCACTGGAGCTGTGCCACAGCGGTACCACCTTCTCCTTTGTGAGCCCTGTACGGGGAGATGTCGCGGCTCCCAGGGAGGCAGTGCTGCCATGGCTGGGTCCGTAGGAGGTGGTATCTATGCCACTATCAGCCGAAGTCCCTTGAAGATAGTTGTAGCTGTTCAGCTCTGACTCGGTGCGCTCCCCATTGTCATACCATTTCTCATCACTGTGAGCACTGGAGGCATTGCTGGAGAGAGTATTGCTGCTGGAATGGCTGGAGTAGTGGCTGTCAGACTACAGAAGAAACAACAATCCAAAAAAACCACACTTGTAGGTTTGTTTCCGAATTTCAGCAATGGAGAGGAGGAAATAAACAGCTAAATTAAAAAATTTAATTCCAACACAATGCACATAAACTTTTCATATAGATTTGGAAGGCATGTCTTAACTATTCAGGGAAAGGCAGAGCTGTTTATGTTTTGTCCCAAAATACTTTACACTGCTTCCTTTCAAGCAAGGTTCTGCTCAGCCCAGTCCAATGAAATTGGTAGAGCTATTTAGACTTGTTTTTTAACTATGGTAATTAAAAATATTCTAATTTTAAGACTGTAATGTTTTAGAACATAAAAAAACCATAACCAATCCACAGAAAGCACAAGATACTTTAATAATCCAGTTGCCTATCAAAAGGTCAAAAAAGAAAATAACCACTGCTCTTTGTCCCCTTTGCACTAGGGTGTATTTCGTCCTCAGGAGTGCCCTTTGCAAATGACAACTGCAACGTCATTTAACTAATCTGAAATTATTTCCCAGACAGCAGAATTGCATGAAAGGAAACTTTAATGTAATGCTTTTAAATTACCCCATCAGGGTATACCAGTGCCTGGCTGGTTTGTATATCCTGTCCTTGGTTACAATCCCCTATTACAAAGAATCTGAGTGCCCTTAAATTTCAGAGTGGGCATTGGTGGAATATCCCACTTCAGGAAGAATTTCTTGCCATAGTAGCTCACCTACCTTTGGGGTCCTTATATCCATCTAAATTCTAAAGAATTAATCTATGTTCTGATCATCTACAGAATCAGAGCTGAAGCAGTAGGCAACTGACTTGCTTGATGACCAGATGGCCTACGAATACGGGAATGTATGGACAGGAGACTTAGAACTTTCCTATTTGTCCACCCCTGGAATTTTACTTAACAGACACGGGAAGAGATCCCAGACAACTATAAAAAAATAGCTACTGTTTCTGTTTCCACCAGAAAAGTGGGGAGCTAGAGAAGGGATGCACACTGAAAGCAAGAAAACATCACCATCCATCTGTCTTTCATTACACTAAGGCAAGAATTGACAGAAAAATGGGAGGAATATGAAGTTGGTCTGGGTTCCTAGTTACCTCCAATTAAAGTTACTGCTCTTCATTAGGAAACGCATCACTCCCCCATCCATCTGTCCACATAATAAAGATTTACTTTAACAATGACTAAACAAGAAGAATGCAATCATTAATAATTCCAGTGCTGCACTTTGCACTCAAGCTAATGAGTTATGTATTACATTATTACTCTGTCAAATACATCTCATGGAAACCAGGGCAATCTAAATTTAAAAACTAGTCTGTGCTTCCAAGAAGATGAAGCCAGGTGTGGTGTTGTTCGGTTTTTTTGATGTTTTCTTTTTTTTTTTCATAATAAATATGTGTTGTTATGAATTAATAACCTAAAAGCAACACTGCCAATTGTATTAAAAGAATAATGCCGGTAAGCAGAATCAAATTAAAGACCAGGAACCAATTAAAGACTTCCTCACATCTAAATAAATGCAACTGACACTTTCAGTATAATCACGCAACACAACTCTAATTTAGCCTGCTGTACAAATAAATAAAAAAACCCAAGTGATAGAGCTTATTGGGTAATCTAAAACTTAAAGAGTGGGTTTTTTATTAACACTGACTTTAATAATTTTCAAGACATTTTAAATTTACGAACATTATTGCATTTATCTGCCTCTATATATGTAAACTGGGAAGTGACAGTCTCCACAAAGGCATGAATATCTAACTCTGCAGAGGCAGAAAGACACAGTTGACCCTTCAGACTCTGAACACTAATAAAATTTTTTTCAGCAGGATTCCAGCAGACCTTTCAGACAGACTTCCAACAGTGCAAGGCAGGTTATGGAAAGGAATGAATGGTTACACTATGTGATGAAAATGGAGAAAACACAAAACCAAAAGCAAGATAACTGTTCTGGTTCAGAAAAGGCACTTTCTGGGCATTGCATTATAAGATATATTAGTAAACTTTGAGCCTTACATGTGAGGCCTAGGAATAGCTTTGAAAATTTCCATAAATCCTTTACTTATCACAAGGTAACAGACTAGCAGTTGCTGTTCAACTGGCTGCAAAACTTTATTAAATATTTCAATAGGCTCTGCTGTAGGATTTAAGAAACAACAGGCCTACTCTACTGCTTTCTCATGCTCTAGTAGAGAGCAGGATTTTTTCCTCTTTTTTTTTTTTTTAGCTTCTTTTTCTTTAACACAACTTTGCACAACACTTTTGGTACCAAGACTTGTGGAGCAAAAGCAAAACATTAAATAATTCNTAGAGAGAGCGTTGTTTTTTTCTCTTTTTTTTTTTTAGCTTCTTTTTCTTTAACACAACTTTGCACAACACTTTTGGTACCAAGACTTGTGGAGCAAAAGCAAAACATTAAATAATTCCTTTTTTCAGGATAACTTACATGACCCTGCTTATTTGGAGACAGGTGTACCACGGGATCCTGTCTCATCAGTCTTCCGCTGGGGCTTTCTCTGAAGGACGGCAATACTTTTGATACTGCTGGGAGATGGCATGTTGGTTCTGCAATACAGCACACAACAATGTACCAAACAGCATATGCAGTGCAGCGAGCTAAAAAGATGTGTAGCCTAATTTTACACTGCAATTTTTCCAATACCACCATTAGCCAAAAACTAATACATATTGTGACAAAACGCAGGTGAGGGAGTGAGGGCCTGTTCTGCCTGGCATAAATCACTAAGACTTCATGAAAAACTGGCCTGACTTTTGTTAGAACAACCTCAATGGTATCATGTCCCCATTGTCAAACAGCACTGTATCAGAGCATCAGAACAGTGGAATTCATTTTCAGAGTGTATTGACATTTTATCTCTGTAGGCATGATGCGTGCTAGCAAGAGACTGAAAAGACTGAAGACCCACATTTCCTTACATGGCATTCTACACAAGGCAGGAAAACCGCAGAAGTTTATAGCAACCACTTCACTGACCACATTTTCTACAGTACAGCTACAACATGTATTTCTTACCAAAGTTAAGGTGAGTTAAAAACACATTTTCTAATTGAAGAGATAGCAAAAAAATCTGCTGAAATAGTAATATTCTCCTAAACATTGCTGCTGTGAATGTGGGAACTGCACAGATGTACAAAATTCTTATTGAACTAAACATGACAAAAGTGGATGGAATTAAAACCATTTGTCTTACACGTACATTCACAGGAGTGCACTTTGCCAATTAAACTTACTCTTTTCCCAGGAGATAACCATGGAGGTGTTCACACACAGCCTGTTAGGTAGGTAATTGCCTTCTCAGAGCCCAAGGTCAGTATTTTAAAAGAATGTCTCTTAGTTGTTTTTACATATATTTTTACATATATTCTGCACTTATAAAAATGCTCCTTTTAATCGGAATATGTGCTTACAAACATCAAGTACTTAACAATCTGTGGTAAACAGCAGTGCTTTCCTCAACACAGCTACAGTTTGTTCATCCTGATGTGCAGCATTACTAGCTTCTTTCAAAACAAATGAAAGTTGTGGGCTTTTAAAAGAATAATAAATGATAATAGCAATAATATTATCATCAAATTTGATTGTCCCTGGCAAGCGGTAGCAAGCAGTGTTGGAGAACAAAGAACAAAGGTGTTCTGTAGCTAAGGATGGGCTAGGAAGGAGTGAGTGTGTGGATTCACTACACCTAATGCCTTATTTACCTTGAGACAGATTATCCCAAGTAGAAATGTGCTTATCTGTCATAGAACCAAATTTTCACCTAGATTCACCAGATTGGCAATAAAGTCTCCAGTCAGAGATGCAGCTTCCAACTGTGACTCTATGAATGCAGGACAATACACAAGAGATAAAATACAGGGATTATATGTCAGTATGCGTTTCTCAGCTTTGCCAAATGTCGAAGCCATCTCTTCTAAGACGCAATTTTTCCTGTTCTTTCAGGCCTTATTTATTTTGCTAATATGTTGACACCTGACACTGTAGAACAGAACTTGTTGGCAGCTCCACTCAGTGCCAGCACCAACACCCAACTACCGGTCTGCAAAAGTAATGCTGAGTAAAAGATCAGTTTTACATGTGTCATTACCATCACACAGTATCAAAACATATGTGATTAAAAATTGTTCTGTCAAAATGAGAACTGCACATCAGTATAATCACAGTTTTTTAGTGAGAATATGGGGGGAGTTGTGAGGGAGGGACTGACAGATGGCTTCAATAACAAGGCACAGCTTACTGAGGTTGTGAAGGTATGTGAACAAAGTACATCTTCAGAACTTGAGGTTGCCATATGCCTTAAACTCCTGATCTCACTGAAGCTTATTTTGTGTTGAACACTAGTTCAGTTGTATACTGATGCAGGAAAATGATGATCTTTATGTGCAATAGAAAAAATATGGAATTGTTTAATCTGTGGTAAAAAAATGAGAAAAAACCCAATCTAGCAACCTTGGCCAGGGTATCATGTTGGACCAATGTTGTTTGTAGACAGGACATTTCCATTGGTGTCAATCCTACTGCTACCCATTAAGTCAAGCCACAGCTGTAGCAAAAGGTCTATGTGCAAAAACTTCAAATGAAGGCCTAACAATACAGATTCTCAGTATCTAGCTGTTTTATGTAGTTAATACATTCCTTCAGCTGACAGCTTAATTGCCATGTGCAATGAAAATGTATACACTGGTGGAAGGCGATTACCTAGCTATAGATTTACTTCACTATTTAAACTTTAATTGCATTTTTTCCATTTTGTACGTGGTATTTTTATAGCTTCAATGATCAAACAATCAATTTGCATTTATACAGCACCATCTGAAAAGGAGCATCACAAGCACTTTGGACAAACTAAGCAAAAATTAAACTAAGCCAAGCTACTCGGGAGAGTAGGTAAGGTCAAAAAAGCCCTCAACAGCAAGATAAATTAGCAAGTGTCTACCCAGCTACTTCTAAAAAGACAGTGTGTTTCAGGGTAAGAGTATTAAGGTAATTTAGTTCCACAGTCAAGTGAAGAAATGAAATCATTTCTTCCTCAGGTGATACTCACAGGTCTCAAGGAAACACTGCAGAAGCCTCAGTACATGCTCCAGACCTAATTATTCTTCTTGATGAATAGGGTTAACTTTCAAAGACACTGAAAACACAGTGCTTAAGAGGGTTCTGTCTCTGCATGGAGAGGTATTGCCAAAGTCACCTTGCAGTTAGCACCACTTGCTCATTGTACAGAACTCATTACCTACCCATCTGGTCAGCGATACTATCCTCACTTCTTTGCCAGCTGGGTGTGGATTTGCCGCTACCGCCCGTATCTGACTGCGTGTTCTGCCTGTCAATGGAAGCAGGGGATCTACGGCTAATTCCAAACCTGTTCTCCCCAAAAAACAAAGCAGATAATGATTTTAAATACATATAAACCTCACATAAGGGAAAAAAAAAAAAGCACTTTTAAGAAGTCAGTGTCAAACAACAGGGCAGACCAATGCATAGCACAATGCTTGAGGAATTTATAATGCTTTACACCATTTCATTTTTGTGACAGCTCTCTGGACTCCTTTAGCACTTTAATGCATAAGATTACAGTATACATTGATTTATTTAGCATCTTTGATCAAGAACAGCTGGTTAAAATAATACAAGAAAAAATCCCAGACCAAAACATCACGAAATATAATTATTGGTTTTCATTTACATAGATGTTTACATGAAAAAAACCACCAGACTGTTTCACGATTACAGAAAACTCACCACAATGAGTAAAATGTAAAAGTTAGGATACTTTTAACTGGGAAAGCACTACCTGAAACTAGTCAAAGAAAGCATCAGAAAGTTTGCTGGAACAAACTCATGGATCTCAGCCACTTCCCCGGGTTCTAACTGAAAGAGTTGTAAGGTCATACCTCCACATGATGTAGATATATATATACCAACAATATAGATTTGTTTGGGACAATATTACACTGCCAAATATTTTAAATAAGCATCTATAAAGTTGATCATATTGGTTATGGATTCCCAAAACCTGGGGGCTATAACCTGTTATTAAGTTACTGGATTATAAAATAATTTGAGTAGACTAGCACAAACTAAATACAGCTGTAGAAAAGCAGTGAGACGGACGTTTATTTCTGTAAAAGGAAGCATACAGAGAGCAAAGGAAAACTCCATTCTATGGACTTTGTAAATCCTGCCAGATTAGTCAGATAGATTTCAGAAAGCTCAGTATAGAGAAAATTCCAGGAGAGCAAGCTAATGACAAAGGAGACACACAGCATCTCTGTGCCATACCAAAGTCTACAAGCTTTATACACCTAAAAGCCTTTAAAACTGCAGTTCTGTGTTACATATAAATCACTTACAAGTATGTAAGAATTATACGTGGGATCAGAAGTAGCAGATCAATCATTAAGAATTCATCAAGAACAATGCATTTCTGAGGTCTTTATTTTAATCAGACATACCCTGAAGGAAAAAGAAAATCCTCAAACTCCACATGCACAGAATAACACACAGAATTACAAGCTGAGATATCATCTATATATCAGTGAGTTTTTCCAGCTTTAATGTCTAACAAGATAACAGAAAAGAAAATACCTGAATTGTGCTTTATACTCACTTTACTAGCTACAGACTGCCTGACACTACCTCCAACATAAGACACCTGCCCAACTCTCAGAACAAGCTCAGTGTCATTTATCCCACTTAAAAGTTCATGCTTCTGTTAACCCAAATGAACCCACCAAAGAAACATCATATGACTCAGAACAACAAAATTCCACTCCCATCCTTAAAGACAAGGAGCTGGAACATGCCTGTAACATACAGCACAGACCCAAAATATTGCATATTGAAATTCAGGCTTTCTAAAAATTTACCCAAACATGACCGTACTTCCCTTTTGTTCACTGCTCCCTGATATAGCCTACATACATTTGATGAATTTAAAAAAACTAAGGAAAACCTGCCTTCTGAATACACAAAATTTACAGAAATGAAATTACGTAAAGTAATACTTTTCTAGTCATACAGGCGAGGTAGGATTTCACTTGATCAAATATCTAAATTAAACATGATGACTTCAATACCAATTCAATATATGCATAAAAAGTCTAAACAGCACTTCAAAGGTGACTGATTTCTTAAACATTGACCTAATGTAATTTTCAAACTTGTAAGATTTGTAAACTATAAATGGGAAAAGTATATTTTCATGATAAGATAACAAAAAGTTGGTATCTAAAAGCTAAAACTCCCAGAAAACCCTGACGTGGCAAAGTTGCACTGCATCAATATTTTACTTCCATTTGTAATATCTTCTTACCTAACCTCCATAATACTCATGTATAAAAGCAATGAATCTTTCATCCAGCATATTTTATGAAGTGGGATATTTTTTTCTAAGGTTAGAAAAATACAAATCCACCATATTTCCACTTTTATTTCATTAGAATCACTGCTCTACTAACTGAGCAGCAAGAAATGTCTTTATACTGTCTTTTCACATGAAATGGGCTATTTTAACAGCAGGAATAATAAATGCAGGTGGTGCTATATTCTATGCAGCTTAAATATACAGCCCATTAGAGTATGAAGGAATGAACCCAAAAAAATCCAAGGAGAAATCAATTTGGATTAAAATAACAGTGAAATTTTTTAAATATACATTTTATCTATGTAATAAGATGAAACTTGCCATTTTGATGATTTTAAATGAAATTTTACATTCTACAATCATTTATTACATATACATACCTTCAGGTAAACACAGCGTAAGTATACAAAACACACATATATACATCAAGACCAATCTGGATATTCTTGAAGACAGTGAAGTTTCTGCCTACATCCAGCTTAGGATATGGAACAACAATCTAGTAGAAGCAGCAGTTACTGCTTGTACCAATGTCTGACAGAGGCTGGACTCACACCCATGATTCTGGTCATTTGAATTTCACACTTTGCAAATCTGTGATATTATGCAACAAGAAAGAGATGTACACACAACTGATACAGTTGATATTTCCTGCACTGGGAAATTTCAGGGACTAACATACCTAGAGCCAACTGGAACCTGGAACTCTGGAAGATTACCTTCAGGACACGGTTCCCCCTTGGCCCTTACTCCAGCTCATCCTTCTCTCTAACGTGTTAGCAACTGAATGCTATAATCGCTCTCCCCTATTCTAACAACATATATGGGTTAATGCTGACCAGCTCTACCTGCTACACCGAACACCACTACAGAGCTGCCCTGAATCTGGTCCTTCAGATGAATCTCAACAGAACAGGCACATGGAACTGCAATGATTTTAGTAATATGACAGACATTACATTGCTTAGTGAGGCAAAGAAAAGTTTCCCTCATAATCACATTTTTCATGTTTTCCATTTAGCCTGGTAGAAGACTTTTGGGAAGTCCTGAGTAAGTAACATTCACACATACAAGGACAGTGTGAGAGGCAAACTGCTTTTCCTGTAGGAACAGAACATAGTAGTAAAATAATTGAAGTTAAGTGTTTTCTTTTTAACAAGCATCCAGTAAGGAACATGCAAAGTTCATGTATTAATTCTTTCATTATTCCGTTTAAGCAGTGTTTCCTTGCACTGAATTAAACCTTCAAAACCAAAAAGACTATATACTCAAGGTTTCTAGCTCTTTGCTAAACTTGCAAAGTGTTTAAAGAATGCTGTAGTGAACATATGTGTATACTTAAAAGATGGAAAAGGGTTGGGATGGATGCTGGTGTGCTCTGAGGCCAATTCAAAACAAAAACCCAAGCATGTCTGAAAATCCCTTCCTACTCAAGCAGTTATGGCTGTGATGATCTAAGGACATATGGCAGCAATACCTTTTCCGTAGTGCAAATGACATAGTTGGAGATCAGCAGACAAGATATTGGGAGCACAAACTGCTCTAAGGCAACACAATTGCTGCTGGTGTGATGTGAATATGCCAGTGCATAAAGAGGTTAAGTGTTTTTTTCCAGCTGCAGAGCTCTGGACACACTTCTATCTATGTTTCCTACAGATAAGTTTAAAGGGTTTAGAGCAAATCTCCTAATGTCAGTATGATTTAAGCACAAACTTAAACAATGACCAAAACAGGCCTGATAGTCTCATGAATCAAAGCCTTCATGAAGGTGTGCAGCAGAGAAGAGATCGACTCTTCATAAAACCTCAAACTGAGCTGCAGGAAGGACAGGGAAGACAAATCTTCAGTGCTGTGGAGCAAGAAGCAGCACTTTTTCAAATACATGCTCAGAACAGCGTTCTCTGGACTGACACAGAGCACCTAAAACAGGCAAAAGACAGTGCCTTGTACTGAGAAGTTCCTGACAATGGCATTTCAACTTACCAATAACATATTTTTTTAAAATAGAGAAAAAGGTATTTCTACTTTATAAAAGACCCAAACCAAAATGAATTACACATGATGACCTGCAAAGTACTCAAGAACACTTCAGAGGGAAGTTTTGCAGTGTGAACTATCAGCAGTTTTGCCCTTTTATCTTCTCTATAGGAAGTAACTTGGAATGTGGTAGACAGCTCTTCAGCTATCAATTACTTTTTTCTCTACTTGGAAATGTTTGATTTATTGCTCCTTTCGGTCCTCTCTGAAAATGATACAGATTTAATTTATTCCTCTGCAAATTGCCCCTTACAGTGACACTGGATCACTTCAGAGAGTCTGAAGCTATCTGAAATCTCTGGAAGCCTTAAAACAGGATAACTGTGAATATGTGAAAAAGAAGGTAGCTGTGGACTAATTAGCACTTCTGTGCCTACACATCTGAAGTCCTAGTTGCACTCAACACTATTCAACTATTAGCAGACTGCAAAGTCCCAAACTTATTAGATATTTTATTTCAGAATCTAAACCTGTGAAATGAAGCAATTTGCCACACTTCATTAAGTACCTTTAATGAAGATTTTTAAATACACAGAAGTCTATTTGTATAGCAACCTGAGCAGTTGTGGACTAGGATCAGAGAGACAGGTTAGGTTGCAAAGGTGAAAGGTGGAAGCAAGGGGTTTTTAAAACTGGCTTTTTCAGGAAGTGTGACAGTGATATTTGAAAACAAACATGGCTTAATACATGTAAACAACAGCTGACGGGAGGCTGTGTAAGCACTCCTCTAATTTAATATACATTACAACAAATGGAACAGAGAACAAAAAATCTGCCTAAAAAGAATATGTAAAAAGGCTGGTGCTTACCCTTCTGGCATGGATTTTTGTCTGTATGTGCCTCCAGTAGAGCCAGTCTCACTTGAGGATGATAAGTTGCTTGGAGAATTACGACACTGTTGCGATCTTGCTAAGGCAATGGATGAAACTGTGACATAGACATCAGAGCCAGGAGACAACCTGTTCCAAGCAAATGAACCAGTCAAATCAGCAAAATCATACTGCGAAGCATGATGAACACCACCATGCAAATTGTCACATCAGCAAAGAACATGATGACATCACGGAGACAGGAGAAATTGTATCATTTGAAGGATCACACACTAATTAATCTACTGGAAACCATGAAAAAATCAACTGTAAAAACCTGGATGCAAGGGAGTAAACGAAGAAAGGCCAGTAGGGAAACAAAAATCCTGACATACATGAGAAAAACAGACCAGTTTCTAAAGTCATGATCTGTTGTTACAGATTGACTGTAAGGAGTAATGGAGCATGACACTCCTCATTGAAATACAAAATCACAGAATATGTCAAGTTGCAAGGGACTGACGTGGATCATCAAGTCCAACTCCTGGACTACCAAACAGAAGAAAATATTCCTAATTCTCACAGAAAACACTTGCCTGGAATTTAGATCAACTGTAGTGAGCTGTCTAAGCAAACTCTTCCAAGAGTATCAGGGTTATCTCTATGCCACTAAACTTGTCCTCATTAAAACAAAAGGACAAAAAATGCAACGTTATCTATAAACAACACCTTATAATTCTCCCTGAACACTTAACATTTCAATATGAAACTAACATATCAGAACTGTGTTGGAAAGAAAACCAGACCTGAGTCATATGAAGCTTTCATCTGTCAGACTAACAATACAGCAAATAAATAGTTAAGAACTGCAACACAGAATGGCCTGGAAGCAGCAGGCTTATACTTCTGGACTCATACATCCTGCTCTTGTAGTTGAAGGCTTTTTTAGATAATTGTCAGCTTTGTGCATTTTGCTTCCCAAACCCCAACCCAGTTCACTGCTGTTAGCTAGTTCTTTGTTCTACTCTGTGGTGACCAAAGCCATTCAGAACTTTGGCAGTGATTTCAGCTGAGTTTAACATACACCATTCATGCACATCAGCCCCCTACTGTGAACGCAAACCTTTACTCATTTCATCTGGCAAAAATACTCTGAGTTGCACAGGTTAAATAGCAATTTAATATTTGAAAAACTGATACCGACTTCAGTGAAACACACAGATAGTTGCCTCAGTAGACAACCCAGGTTTGGGGATTTAGAAGGTGTTTAATCTGTATCTGCAAAGGAGTGGCAGATTTTAAAGCAGCTCTCACCACAATACTGTAAGAACTTAAGAAGTTCAAAAAACCTTTTGAAAATTAAAAAAATCAAACCACTGCACTGATGTTACACATGTACGTGCATATATCCAAGCAGTATGTATGTCTATACATATATATATTCATATCAAATGTCCTCAGTACTTTGCAAAAAAGCAGTAAATTAACATGATCTTAAAATGGAAAGAGCAGTGGGACTGGATTGAACATCTTGATCATCTGGAATTCCATAAAGAGCATATGACCAATAGTAACTCTTTTTTTCAAGACAAGAAAGGAATTATCTAATGCCTGAATATTTTAAGTACCATATCAAATCCAGTAATTCCTTTCTACACTACCAAACTGAATTTAACTTATCCCACATTTATCAAACCACAAATCTGAAATACGTGATTGCAAAGAACATGGTTCAAGACTTGAAAACTTGGGGACCCATAAGCCAAGTACTTAATTTTTCCAGAAGCACTCTTATAAAGAGAAAACAAAAATTTATTTTGTCCAACAAAAATTGCACTTTCAGTTGCATTTACTCACCTATACAGGCACACACATTTAAACTCAGTTATGACTGCAGAGCAATACTCAGTTCAAAAGTATGACCTTTTCCCCCAGTACTAAATTAGAACTGATGGCAAGGAAAACAATTACTTCTCAAATAATTTCTGTAAAATTATTTCCTGTTGTAAAATGCTTACATTTTCACTTCAGATTCAGCTACGCCTTTTCTTTACTTCCTATGCCTTACCAAAAAGTGACAGCACTGTTCAGAAGGCATGTCAAGATTTCAGAACTATGTCATGGAGTTATAACTCATTTACAAAGATGAAAGACCTTGAGGGCAAACAAAATTCAATTATAAATGTGGTCTGAACAACAGCAATGAACAACCAGTCAGGTAGGACATTCTATTATTTAAATCAGAAACATTTTTTTTGTTAGTACAGTTCACAGTTGCACTGAAACCCACCAACAGTTTCTCATTTTGTGTGAAATGTATAACTAAGACAAAACAACTGGAGAGTAAATTAGTTCAAATTTACTTTTTGAGCTGCTTTGAAATCTACTGATGAAAGGCACATCCCAAGACAGGAGGTGTGTTCTGCCAGCAGTATGCCCCTATAGATAAGATATTTTGAGCTTGTCTTTTATTTATAATTAAAAGTCATACTAAAGTAAGCTCTTATCTTTTTCAAAAGACAGCTTTAAGAAGAAATTCCAAAATGGTTAAGTGCGTAAGTCCCACAATTGAATTTAAAAATAGGCCAAGCATCTATTGCATTAAACAGATACAATTACATTGCAGTCAATTGAACTAGGATTATACCATGCATGATTTAGTTCTAACAGATCCAGTTCACCCTGAAAGAACTGGTTGAGTCTTGCCAAGTTCGGGAAGAACATAATCTTTTATGAAGGCAGTGAGTGGGATGGGCATACATTTATTTTGGTTAGTATGACAACACAGACATCGAAAACATCCATATTGTTCTCAATAAATTAATTTCCATGTCATTAGCTTTAATTTTCCATCTTCACTATGCATAGGTATGTAATATACACATCATAAGAGAAATGTCAGTCTAGCACACTTTGTGCCTATGGCCTAAGGCAGTCTAATTATATGATCATACACAGGTGCTTCTCCCTTTAAACCGCGTGGGGCACAGGTCCTAGTTTGTGCTACAACAGTTCAGAAGTGAAGGACGTACAGTTTGGCAGAAGAGGAAAAATGGCCTTACAGTCAAGGCATTTCAGTGCTGACTTCGCAAGCTGAATTCTTCCTTTGCACTTGCTGCAGCACTCCAATATGACCACTGGCATATTTGCTAATGACAATTTTTCATTCCTTGTAACTATTTGCAAGTTTTTCAAAGTCCTTATTTGATTCCAAGGCCCAACATACCTCTGAGCTGAAAACTTACTAAAGCAGCTGAAGTCAACTAAAGCTATAATTCCAATACATAAAAATATTAATAATGCTGGGCACATTTCTAAATGTGAGATGCCAAAATAAGACACAGCAAATGATCTGGACATTATTTTTCTCTCTACCATTGTTCTTAATCTGAAGAGGGCCAAAGACATATCTTCTAACACAAGAATTCTGAAAATTAAGCTTAATTAATACCTGTGAAACATTCAGAAACTATAGCAATGGGCGTCACTGTAAGGCTTAGAAGGGAATTAGTAATTGCATCTTTACAACAGGGTTTGAATGTCATCCAGTAAATAAGGGATGGAGTAATGAAGAGGAAAATAAAATATTAAATAGCTCTTCTTTAATGAGCTGCATCTACTGTGTGAACTGAATGAGGCAGATGTCCTCTATTAAAAGAAGTTCTCATAATTGAATCAATGGAAGCATCTGAAAATACAGTTACACGAGTTCTGGATAAAATAGCACAGCAAATCTTAATTCTGGCATGCTTACCTTTCATGTGTTTGACTTTTGCAACCCTAATAATACTGTAAACTGCAACAATTCTCTGCGAACACTGTCTCAATGTTCTCATGTTTAAAGGAAACCAATCCATTCAGAGAGGAAAAAAAAAATCAGCACTTTTAGGAAAGGGATAGAGAATGAAACACAAAATGCAATTCTGCTGCCATGTTGTCCCTTCTCACACCACACTCTATACCTAACTGAGTATTTTTCAATTTGGTCACCACATTTCAGAAAACACATACTGTAACAAGAAAAGATACAGAGGCAGGCAGCGGGACAACCAGAGGTACAGAACAGCTTGTGTATGGAGACATACTGGAAAGGGTATGTGACTCCACAAGATTATAAAGAAACTTACTGTATCTGCTTCAGTCCATTCAAACATGAATTATACCGGATCAAGCAAACAATGACTATTCGTTACCCCTCATGACAAAAGAACAAGCAGGAGACCTAAACTCTACCAAGAGACCAACTAGCAGGCACCTGGATGAAGAGATACCATCCACAGCCATTACACACAGCAGTACAGGTGCACCCTCCTCCACGCAATCTTGAACAGCACACAGCCAGGGCACTGTCAGACAGGGTAAAGAGTCTTACTTCACACTTCTAAGCATTTCTTATGCTTTTCCATAGTCCCTCTTGATGGTCACCGTCAAACAAAAAAGACCAATTCTTGACATGATACAGAATGACTCTTCTCAGGTATTTTCGGATCACAAGAGTTTGGCCATACTGTCACGCGTATCAACAAACCTTTGATTTTCCAACTGCTATATCCAGCTCTAGATCCCAGAGCTTCGAGGAAATTCATAATATATAATCTGAAGTTTGTGCATGTTTTAATTTGAAGAATGTAATGAGAACCTTAAAACAACAAATCCTCAAACTCTGTGAGGTAGACAATGTGTGTGCCACAATTCTCACTTGACAGGTGGGAAGATGAGCACAGACACCTTCTTGTTAGTATTAGGAAAAACATTACTGATTCAAGTTAAGCAGCAGCAGATTAGGATTTTTATATAATATGGAAACAGTTTAAACTAGAATCCATCTGCAGGAACTGACCTATAAACTACTACTATCATTGACTACAGGGGCATTGTTCAAAAAAGTATGAAGTTTTAGGGCAAGACTGTGCTACAAAGTTCTCAGTAAGGCATAAAACAAGTCTTAATTATATTGTGGAATTTTACTGCCAGTGTGTGACTGCAGTCATGCCATAATTCAGTTTTCCATTTGCTTTAATGACTGACTGTGCTCAGAAGTTTTCCAAGTTAGAGCCTTAAGCTTTAATCCAGGGCAGTACTCAACAGCATACAGAAGTGCTTAAGTCCCAAAAGTCACTGATTTTCACACTTATCAAATGTTTGTGAAATCAAGTTTTAGTTAAGACTCGTTCCAGTTTATCATAAATTAATTAAGAACAGATTGTTATCTACCAGTATCTTGCCTCCTTTCCCTGCACATTGCTTCTTGATAAAGTCTGGAAAGCATGTGTACAAAATAAAAACTGAAAATTGGGAGGGAGGAAAAGAAAAATAATCAAGCTCTATAACTACATCTTCTCCAGTAACGTAAGTTCTGTTTTCCTTAATCTATTTGTCTGATACTTATTTTGGGTTATAGGCCATGTAGTGTCACATGTGAACCAATTAATGTCCAAGCCATAACTTGGAAATTATTGCATTTATATTATTGGATTTTTCAATCTCAATGTTGAAGTCACATTAGAGATGTATTTTAAAATTTATAAAGTTTTGGGTTATTTTTCCTGCCTACAAATGTCCACATCAACCATGTTTACGTTCAGGGATTCAGGATACTGTGAGGATCAGGGAAAATTTAAGTATAAGCTAGTAAGTTGCATATATGAAGATAATCTAGCAAAGACGAATTTAAGTACTCTGCTGGTAAGACAGGATTGGATACTTGTCTGCCTTCTCAGAGTCAGAGACTGTCAAACAACCTACTGTTCCACCTACAACAGCAGTGCCGATAGGGGGACGATGTTTTTATGTATATGAAGTGAAATCCACCTGTTCTCAAGACTGGCAATGCAACTTTTATTTATTTCTAACATAGTTAAATGGACTAAAGGGAATATATCAACAAGGGTAAAATATAAATTTATTTCACTCATATTGCATATTTAGAGCCTCTAGCTATATAAATTGACCATCAGTAAAATATTACTACTAAGTAATAAATATTATACCTGTACTTCCTGTACTCTCAGAGCACTTAGTACTCAAAAGAGGGAAACACCTATGTCTGTTAAGCTGTTTTGGTTTAAATTAAACCCCTCAAATCTTCAGGGATTTCTTTAGACATATTTAGTGTATGTCATGGTTTTACTGCTGATATGCTCCCATTAAAATAAGTACCGTGTCAGATCTGATGTGTCAAATATTAGAATGACTATTTAATTTTCTGAAATCCCACCTGTTGGAGGCTCTGGGCTAATGATGGTACTGACCTTCTGTGGTCCTGGGCAACTGCTATCAGTGCTGGTTCCAAAAATCACGTCGGGTTCAAAGCTCAAAGAACCACATGGATCAATTTACCACATGGTTTCTCAGCTGCCACATCCCTTAAAACAGATCAGGAACTATAGATCGCTGTTTCTTAGTGGCACATGAGACCTGCCATCACTGTCACCGTGCCCAGCTCAACAAACAAAGAACATGCAGTCAAAAGAGAGAAGCACAGAAGGATAAATACCACTTCCAGTCTCAAAACAATTAAGTATTAAGATCAAACATCAACAAGTCTGAACTGTAGCTCTGCATCACAGAACTACAAGTGTCTAGACCACAACCAAAGATTAAAATTGACATTACAGCCATAATTTAGTACTGAAATTACTTATTGATGCTCATCTTCATAGGTAAGTTTGCAGCCCCACTGACACTTAGGCAGTACCTCCTTTTCAAAAGTGAAGTTGTAACGGTAATAAGGAAATTAGGATATCTATACTGCTTTGTTAATGAGAGCTGTCCTTTTTCTAGAACTACTTAAAATTGCTCTATAGAACATAAATACTGCAGAGACAATGAAGTAGCCATCTTGTATACAGTGGAGTAATGTTTATAATTATGTTAATTAGAGAGATCTTTTTGGATCACAGGGACCACCTGTACCCATATTACCAGGTTACCCTTGGTCCTCCATTTCTCCAACAAATCAAGAGCTGAGCAAAGAACAAGTTGTAGGGAGCAAAGCACAGACGAGCACCATCACTGCTACCTGCACCAGAAACACGTGCAGATTCCAGCACCTCCCAATAGGTGGTCTTTATGGGAAATATGAAAGTTAATGATGAAAAATTAAATGAGATAGTAGTTAAGAGGGCTATAAGAATCTCATCTTTGTTGATTTTAAGATTTTGCACAATAAGAACAGAAGTATGTGAGCTTCCCCATGTAGAGAAAAGACAAACGAGTCTTGCAGTGAGCTTATTGTTGGGCTTTTTTCCCCCCTCCAGTATTCCATAAAATTACAAAAATTTATTTCTCTTCACTTCAACTGAAAAAAAAAATGTTAACCTTATGCAACTGCTGATATATTTAAACTTGATCCAGCCAAGACTAACATGTTTAGCAGATCAGAAAGATGAGAGAAGACATTTTTCAGTCATCCAAAAAAATTACCAGCAAAAGGCAAAAGTTACTTTGATAATATATTTTTAAGGATGAAAGATCCAACAGAAGCTTTTCTGAGTAATAATAATACTTAAAAGAATACCTAAAGGACTAAAAAACCAGCTACATGCCCTGAAAATGAAGGAAATGGAAAGTCACGGTTTCACTTTCTGAAAACAAATACTGACTCTATGAAAATGCAATTTTCACTTTGCAAACATTTGTCAGGCCATAACCCCTCTCTAGAGGCCTCCAGTGACTGGATAAATATTGAATACTTTAGGTGTGTGATGTTGCCCTCATAGGATTTTACGTACAAGAGACAACTGTTAACACCCCATCTCTCAATGCAGACAAAGGCTCCCTCTTTCACATGAGTTGCAGAACAGCCAACTAAAGATTCTAGACAAAGCTCTTTGATTATTACCACGAAGAGATAGAAATGTCCAAAAAACCCTGCAATGCAACTGAATCTGATTACCTGTCACTGCCTTAAACTTTGCCCAGGTATTACTATGCTTTCTGTAACTACACAGCAAGATTCCACAGCCACAGAGAGAGCAGAAATACCCTGCCACCTCAGCTCCTACTCCTTCCAATTCAGCATCTGCCTGTCTTCAGCTGCAACAGGCAGTTAAGGCCTGTAGCCATGCACTTTTTATGTTGGTCCAAAGATAGCATTAGAGAGCTAAGTATGGCATTTCACCCACTTCTGCATCCTTTTTCACACACAATCTAGTCAGGTTCTTTGTGAAATTATTAGTGCCTTCAGTGTTGCAATTTTTTTTTTTTAAACTCACACTGATGGGAGTTTTAAGTATAGAACTATGAAAACGAAAGTAAGAAAATCAAGTCCTTACCAACTATTATAATTTCTTAACAAGGTGTCCTACATGGAAATTTCAATTTCACTTTGGCAGTTTCTTGGTCTTGGTTGTACAATTTTTTTTTTATTCAGGATGTGAAAAATGCTTTAAGTTAATTCATTAGAACACTCTTTACATTTTCTGCAATATGCGTCTTGTTACTATTGCTTTATAGTTTTCAACCACAAAGCACGATCAGAACCTATCTAAAACATTTTTTTCCTAAGGAATTGTCCAAAATAAGAAATACAAGCTATAGGCTTGTTTCCTTCTGCAGATCTCATTGTAAGTGCAGAGAACATCGAGAGATTTGTGCAGATAAGCAAAACAATGACAGTTCATTCAAATACTGTCAAATACATATTTTTTTTCTATGAAAGAATGAAAATACTGTGATACAATGGGCCTGATACCTTTACCTTAATGATCGCTTTTTTGGCTTAAAAACTCAAAAACCCAGAAAATCCTAAACCATCCTGAAGAAATCCAAGCTTAAAACAATTTCTTCTCTAGCCTAGAAAGTCTTAACACTCCTCAATCAGATAAATTTGCTTTCTGTGCTGGTCAGAATTCTCCTGCTAAAATTTCTGTCAGATGCTATTTCTGCCATGCGTGCTTTAGGCGATTCCACCAAGCCTATGAACAAGATAATCTTTTGATTTACTGTTTCCAAGTACAGTAGTTCATGAACACTTAGCTCTAAAACTTAAATAACAATACAGCAGTTTCACAATGCCATCCAACACAGGGAAACAAAATCCCAGAGTACTTCATTTTGTGGTTAATCATGCCAGGAGAAGTATTTCCTTTTGGCTATTCCTGTTGTCTTTTGACTAAATGAAACTGATGAAAAGCAGTCTTCAGATACTTAGAAAAAGCTCTGGTGAATTTTTTCAGACAAGATTCTGGGAAGCAACGAAAAGCCTTTTGCAGAGAAGACACGTACCTCCGGCTCTCCAGTGGGCGCCCGTCACTAGAGATACTTCGGGGAATGTTGGCCGCTCGTTCTGGGGGTTGCATTTTCCCTTCTCCTTTGCCAGAGCCAATCCTAGATGGCACTGGACTTTGTATTTGAGATGGTACCTGAGCCACATGAGGTCCCTGTCCTTTGCTTGCGTTTCGCTGCCATTTATTATTATTTCTGAAGGGAAATTTGAATTCATATGACATTCCTTCATTCACTTTGTACTCCATCACTGGCATACGGTAGTTTTCTGAAGAACTCCTGGAAACAAAGAAATCATGATGCTGCTATAAATAATAAAATAAATACAACCTGTTCACAAGAACAGAAATCTGAATACAGACAAATCTATTCTACAAAAGAGTAAATCTAAGATTTTGCTTTTTAGAAACATATTTTAAAATATTTCAGACTCATTGAAATGTTTAGGTTGGAAAACACCTTTAAGATCATTGAGTTCAACCTTTAACTTAGCATTGCCAAGTTCACTAAACCATGTCCCAAGCAGCACAGCTCCACGTCCTTTAACTATCTCCAGTGATGGTGACAATCATTTCCCTGGGCAGCCTGTTCCAGTGCTTGACAATCGTTTCAGTGAAGAAATTTCTACTAAAATCCAATCCTTGTCTGTTGCTTCAGAAGAGTTTATAGTCATCGATATTACAGCATTCCAGTTGGTCAAGTTGATTGTCTTCATCTGATAACTAGGTTATAAAAGCTAAAAAAATATGCTAGAAGGGTATTTTTGTATCTCCACTTCTTAATTTGATAGTCATGGGCTTTAGAATGTACCTGCACCCAGACAAATAAGACCTAAAATGTTTGGGGTTTTTTGAGACATATCTTTCTGATGTACAGACATTAAAAGGCAAGAGTTCCATGTAATAAGGCACTACATTTAATTTTCAAACATCTTTGGCTTTGGAGTACCTCAGCTGATAAACTTGCACATTATGAAAAAACCCACTTGTTTCAAATTGTAGGTGTCAAGCCCAAAAGCTATCCATTGCTTCCTGAGGAACAGAACAGCATAAAAATTGGACTAGAACAGGACATAAGCTAAGGCAGTCCACAAAAGAAGCAGGGCGAACTTCTGCATACATTTCAAATTAGATATTTGGAAAATAGATGTGACCTTCAGCTTCAGTGAGGATAATTTGGTATTTCTTTTGACAAGTGTATATATATCTAAGTGGATATTTTTTATCATGATTACTTTGCTTATCTACACACATCACTATCTAACAGGAAGAAAAATAAACAAGCATTGCAAAATTTTGAACTGGTAGCTCTTCCTCTAAGTGATTACACCATTAGGGGTGAGAAATATCAGTATCTCTTCCCAGCTAAAACTGAAAACAAAGCAGAACTTGTTACCTGGCCATGCTGGCATTAGCAAGCAGTGCAGGCTAATAGGAGAAGACAAAGTGAAACAGTTCATGCTGAGGTCTTGCTGTCCACAATAAAACCATTCTGTGGTTTTACTCTGGCCTACCCTCTAGTCCTGACCTGCAAATTAAATTAGCAGTTGGAAGTACATGTAATTGAACTTCATCTGAAAGTGCTCCCAGGCTACTCTGATGTGATTCACTGCATGGTAGATGGGGATGATCAGATTTGTTTTCAAAGTCCACAACTGAACTAAAATACTGATATGCTTGTTTTTTCTTTTCTCTTCATATTCTATGTCTATGCTATTCTTCCCCCAGGGCTTACGTACTTCAGTAGTTTGCATTTCTCTACTTTTTTTCCCCAGACATAATCCCAGTTTAAGAAGCAGGAATACGCAATTTCCTCTTGATGCTTTGTCCTTAACTTCAAGGTCAGCATCAGTCCACTAAATGAGTTCAGTGGCAATGTTTTAATGGTCATGGTTTAGTAGAGATATAACCATAATAAGGCCTGTCTCTGTGTAGGGCATTGGAATATGAATTTGGGTATTTGGATATATTTTTGCATCTGCTGCTGACCTTGTATATGTGCCTGCTGTCAAGCCAGCTTATCTAACTGCACCCCTGCTCTTCATCTAACTTCATGCTCATCAATTTATGAGGACAGGGACTGCTTCTCATTTGAATGTACTGTTCCAAACAGAACAGATCTTCATTTTACTTACAGTCTGCAGAAGTTACTGCAGTAGAAAATACTAAACGACCTCCAGAGGACATGACAAAAGGACTTCAATTTCAGAAAACTGACTGCCAGAAAGAAATTGCTTTGTGCAAACATTTAAGTGAAGACTCTAGTAAAATATGTAGGACAGCTACAAATTCAGGACAGTTTCTGAACTTTTACAATTTTGAACAGAGCAAGCAGGATCAAGAGCTGCTTTATGGAATTTTATAACCAGCAATAACTCACCATGAACATTTGCTCACTACAAGACAACAACAAAATTCACTGAGTACAAAAGTGCATTTCAAAAAGTGCAGTCATTTCTCTTACTGCTTAGATACACTAAAGGTAACCCTGCTTCTGGCTGTACTTAATTTAGTTCAGGAATAATAGGATCTCTGCTTTCCACACAGATTTTTCTGCTCTAATCCTTTTGCAATGACTGCAGCTGAACTTTCCATTTGCTCGGGCTGCTAAATACCGTTCAAAAGCTTTCCAAATACCTCATGGGTGACCTTATGCCACTGCTCATTTTAATTCCTGACAAGTATTCAATTTTCCACTGACAAGTAAAGGACAAATAGAACTCCTTTTCTCTCTGCTCCTGTTTTCCTACCATTTACAAAAGGAGTTAATATTGCTCACAGTAAAAACAAACACGGATTTTTCTTTTATGCAAGGTCTTTGCTCAGAGACATGATATCGTATCAATGTAATAAATATGCCTTTAAATTCAGCCCCAACCTTAAGTAGACAAAGATTTAGCAACTGCCCTACAAAGATACTGACTGATTAAAAAGCAGCCGTGCAAAATGCTCTGTCTCTTACTCCAAGGAACACACTGAACTTTGGTAACTGCACTGACTTCTTGGCAAACCTAGCATAAACCTTCAGTTAGCCTGCAGGCAAATTTATTCTATTAAAGATCATTCCATTTTAATCATGTAGCATTTGCAAGACACAAACACAGGATGTCAGGAATATGAGAATCAGATTTAGTGATGTGGCTGAATGCTACAGACAAATCCTGAGAGCTCAGATGGGAGCAGTAAAAATTATAAAAACATTAGTGTGAATTCAGGAAAAATGGAGGGATGTAACACACAGTTTAACAAAAAAGCACGTATTACTGCTTATTTCTGATCAAGCAACATTTTACAAGCTATAAAAGCAACAGTATAGTTGACACAAGCTTCAGGCTTAACAGAGATGGGAAGAGAGATGCAGCAAGATCTACTACTGAGTAAAGAACAACTACTGTTTGAAGCAATTTCTCTGTCCAGATCCACACCTTTGATAAACCCTTATCATTTACAGCCTTACTTATTGTGAAAATAGAAGAATGCAAGTCTATTCATAGCTTTCAAGAATTATATCCACAGGCATTACGAATTACCAACAAATGGGATAGCAGGCAGGGAAGCGTAGGATTCATTTTGATGCATGCTAAACACAGTTGTCACCAAAACGTTGTTTGATTTCCATGTTGAATTCAATGGAATTTAAACACAACATAAACTTCACATTTATTAAATTCTGATATTCAATTAATATCTTGGGGGGCCTGAAGACTGGATATGGACAGTTTTTCCTGCTCTCCTCTTTGACCTTACAATATTTGGTGCTATGTCAGAATTATACCACGGTTTCTTCCCCCATGGCCCCCCAAAGTAAGATACAATTTCAGAGCAGATATAGCTAGTATACAATACCTCCGTGGTGTGCAGTCCTCATACGGAGGGACAATGACGACCTTCACTGTTACTGATGTTCTGAGAAGATCAATCATCTGCTCGTGACTCAGAGTGGCTACGGCCACCTTGCAGATCTCCACCAGGCGGCTGCCCTGTCGCAGCCCTGCCTGCCACGCGTAGCCGTAGGGCTCAACATCTGCCACGATGCCTTCATAGTTGACATGGAAACCAAGCTGACCCAGACCATTCCTACGCAGAGTCATCTCCACTGTTTCACAGCCTTTGGTCACAAGCTGTGAATTGAAATGAAGACAGAATTTAGCACGTTGAGAGACCTCCAGTGTTAACAGAGGTTTTAAGGGCCCCTTTTTCATACGATCAATCAACTCCCATGACAATGGTGGGACACAATCAAGGAATATATAATGCAGTCCTAGGTACATGATCAGCTGAAACAGATCTTGTCATTCAAACTAGTATTTTCAGTAGAATTTGGCTACCCTTGGAATTTTTACTGAAACCACAAGAATTTCAGAAGATCCATGGCAGCACACAACAGAAAAACACGAGGAGTTACACAAGCATCTCTATCTTTAACAGTTTAGTAACCAAATAAACATTCTACATTTCTAGCCATTTCACTAAGCTGCAAGATTGCTTTCAGTCAGAATGTGGTGGCATGCAGCTAAAAAGCACCGCAAACTGGGGACTATGCCAACTCTTCTATGACCATGACCATGAATACAATCAAAAGCAATTTAATAGGGCCTAGATTTCCATTTTTTCCTCATCATTATACAACTACACTTGTGAAATTACAGGAAAGACAGTGAAACATAACACATTCTTTCATAACTTAACTGGATAAAAAATGAGCATGGACAGATCTTTTACAGACAGATACCATGATTCACTGCATTTTTAGTCTATCACATGCATTCAGAGAATATCTGAAGGTTGCAATGGGCACTGCTGCTGGCAACATATTAAGTCAATCTCAAAGATATCTTGTTTCATTTGAAACAAGCTATAACAAGCCTATAAAACACAGAAAATGAAGGAAAACACGAAAAAGAAATAATGTGACACTTCTGTATTTGTTGTGTGGGAGCAAATTACACATCTGAAGGACCTGATCTTTTAAACATATTGAGACATTTTTGACACACACACAACTAGCTGACCTTGGCTGTTACCTGATAAAAGTGAGAGCAATATTGGATTTTGAGAGGTAAGAGCAGGAAAGTCCTTATAGATTTCATGACTAACAATTAAAACAGTTTTAGGGATCCCAGGCATTACTTAAATTTAAGCTTACTTGGCAGCTGGGTGAGAGAAGAAAGCAAAGAAGGGGAACCAAATAAGAGAATTCTAACCTCCAGCCTTTTGACGATCTCTTTGATATCATCAATGTTGCTGATGAAGCTCTCCAAAGAAACACATTCACCTCTCTCATAGAATATTTTGATATTTGTGTCCGTTGAAGTCCACCCTATCACATCTCGACAGGAGCAATTGAACACCACGCTTTTTGTGTCCTGTTCAATGAGGACTACAAACTCATTAGAGATGCCTAGGAGACAGTCTATTTCCATACCCTTGCTGTAGTCTTTTGCATGGACGCTCCATACAATTGCACCAGAACTATAGATCTCTGCTCCTGGATAAGGTTTCGACTTTTCTTTCTTTTTTGAAGCAAGAGAGATGAAGGGGAACTTGCCAGAAGGGTCAATAGGTGTGTTCGTGACATTCTTCTCTGCCAAGTCTTTCAAGTACTCTTGACGGGTCCTGGTGGCCATGGCACGAAACTTTTCTGATTTATGAGCAGCATTCTCTGCATTAATGACTTTGGCTAGTAAGAAGTCCCTGAACACATTTGACTTAGGAAACGTTACACCTTTTGGAATAGGTGGTCCAAAGGATGGTACATCTCTGGATCTTGTCACAGCAACACTAAATAAAATAAAAGAATAAGGAAGAAACAGTGTTTCACTCTATGTAGTTTTGCATACATAAAATACATTCCCTTTTTTCCCCTCAATTTTTTCTTTCCTTTCCTCAGCAGTATGGCTGCATTTACATATTAATGTTGCCAGTGTGGAGATTATGTTCCCCCCTTACTGAATAAACAGAAGGCCACCTGTTGGTTTTTGCCTTTTTTTTTNTTCCCAGTACCACAGCTTAAAATAAGCTTCTGGTGCAAAATCGCAGGGGTTTTGACAGTTATGTATGATAGTTCTGAATTTTGAATTGAAAAGTAAATTTCTAACTCACACTATTACAAAGGCTAGCTTAGAATTTAGCTACCTAATGCTGAAAGGCTCATCTGAAAGCAATGTAAAGTGTATGATCAATACTAGAGATATAAATTATAAGAACATATTAAAAAGATAAAGAAAATAAAGCCATCTCACAAGGCCAGTTTCACTGTAAAAATCATCTTCTGCTGACTGAATGCGTATGTACATCACACTACCGGTTTGTGTTTTAAATTTCTGGATTGAAAACCTCACTAGCTGATACAGTGTGACAGTGATAGAAGTAGACTCCAAGAACACCAGTAATAAGGAATTTCTCAGAAGTCTGGAGATACATTGCAAGAATAGATACTTCTTTTTCAACTCTTCATTTTATTTTCTATACCAAGTGATGGACTGACAATAAGATTGCCTTAGGCAACAGGTCAAGCTTAGCTATTCCCAATTGTCAATTCTCTTCTGATATTCATCAGATAGTTGTTTGGCATCATTGAAGATCTGACATTCCAATACAGCATCTTGGCAACCTGTCCTAAGAAGAGAGTGACAACTGTACTTCGACAGTTTTGTGACAAGAAATGTTCCAACAGTTCGAATAGGATTTACCACATATTTATAACTAGATCTGAAAAAATATTAACTAATTTTGGCCACAATACCACAGTAATGGAGATAAAGAAGACTAGAATGAAACTTGATCACATTAGAAAAGTATGTGATGTTTCATTTAGATGACTGGCTGGTATTATTTTCACATTTTGTTTTTATCTGAATCCTTGAACATAATCAGAGAAATCCCCCCAAAACACTAGTAACTGAGACTGCAGAGTAGATCTTTTGAGGGAGTACAAAGGAACACCAAAAATAAAAATTAAGTCATCCAATCCTTACCCACATCTTCTGGTTTTGAGTGGTGGGGTGTTTTGATTATTTGTTTTAGTTTTGTTGTTTGGAGTGGTTTTTTTCATTATATTTTCTGATAACTGATATTGAAAGACATAATTACTGTCAGATTTCCTCCAAATGTATGTCAGTAGATCTAAAAGTATGCAACAGGGGGTGCTCATGAAGCAACTATATGACTCATCTTCAGTGGTCCTAAAGGGTCTGTTATTAAGAGATGGAAGCCTAAGCAAGAAATACAATTACTGGGTGCAATGAAAAACTATAGGTAAGATTTGCCTGATTCGGTTTTCAATATCATTAATCACAGGGATAAGAATTCAATCTTTAATGTGTACTAGAGGAGTTTTCAAAAGTGGGTGATGCCAACAGAGACACCAGACTTTTGAAATATTGTTTATATTAGTCAGGAAAGAGAATTGCTGGCCAAGGCAGTGCTTGATTTTATTCCTTTTATGTAGTTTTTTAAATATAAATTCCACTACACTTTTATGCTATATGGTTTCCTGTTTTGTCTAGAATTATGAATCTATGAAACTGTTCCAAATAATTCAGTGAAAAAGAAGTCAAACTAACTTTTCAAAGTTTCTTAGAAAAACTTTTCATAATAGGATTCTGTAAATTTAAAACAAGTGCTTGCACTGAGAGGACAGAAGAAGAAAGAATTTTGATCTTAAAGACAGTACTGAGAACATACAATGTTCTGGGGGTCTCCTGTATCACTCACAATTATTTTTCCTACCTGCTTCCCCCTCCCCTTAAAATTTAAGCCTGTACCATCCGTCACTAAAGCCAAAATTACTATTAAGTAACCAGTAAACGTTCCAGCCCTTATAGCTGGCAACACTTGAAAAATGAAGTGATTCAGGAGTCTGAAGGTCAGAAATAGAACCCTCAAATATTTAAATTTATTACAGTTTAGCAAGTATAAATCTTTCCTATGCCTTTTAAAATAAGGAAATTGAAAATATGCAGTCATATTACTTAAGATAATAGTCAAAAGCAGATCTTGGTCTATGTTGTAATATGCAATTCAAAGAGAAAATGTACCTGCAGCTCTTGAGGATGCATTTCCTACCCTCCCTTTCCTTCAAGATCATTTTCTGTACAGAGCTAAAATATATGTCTAGGAATTTAAGAACAAGCTGTGTCCATATAAATTATGTAACAGTTGAATTTGTCAATAATCTGCATGAAAATGAACATTCCTACTCCAGCAGAGTTAATACATGTAAAAAGTTCACCATCAATTCCAGAAATGCTGCGTGAACTTCAGCAAAAATTTCTGAGTAAAAGCGTTTGAACCCTCTATACATACTTGAAAAATAATGAATACACTAACTCAGCCACTGCAGTTTTAAGATTTTCCTCTAAATAACCTTTTTTTATAGAAATAATACACTTAGTGAACATTTATACTTTAGTGAAAACAAGTTAATTTTAAGGTTATCTAATTTTAAGACAGCTACTCTTCTAAATCCATTGCTCTGACATTTCATGTTTTATATGAAAAACCTTCTGTCAACACTTAAAAATAAAAATACTTTTCAGAGTTCAGCATATAACAAAGGGAAAAAGTTTCATTAATGGTAAAAGGATGTGCTTGTAACATATGCTTGCAATACAGTTAAAAAAATTATGCTAAATACGAATTTCATCTTGCAATTCTTTATTATATTTCACTATCAATTACTACTGATAGCAACCCATGGAAAATTACCATTTTCTATTTTAATCATATTGACTTTAAGGTCACACTAAGATTAATTTTTTTGGCTGCATAATTCTCTGTAATTTCTCTGCTGGACTGAAATGAGAAATTAAAATATTTCAGAGCCCTTAGTTTTTTTCTGAAAGGTTAAGTCACACTTTTTAACTGTGTTAATTTTAAAAATGGAACATAAGCTTAGATGACCAAATCATCTGAACAAGAAATGGGCTTTTTTTGTTCTCTTTTTTATTTCTTTCAATGCAAAAATATTCTTCTAGCATGCTCTTAATAAAGAGAATCAAAGGGAAGCGAGAAAGCAATTTTAAAGTAATTTCCAAATCCTCAATGTGTGCGTGTATGTGCACGTGTGCAAACACACATCCTGACAGCAGGCATTTCCTCACTGGGTGTGTTTCATTTACATACTCATACTTGTTAAAATGGGTTCTAAATTCACACGACCCCAAACCTCCCCAGCCCCTGTCTTTTGTTACATTTCCCTACTGAGCCTTTAAGACAATGACAGTCCCCTTGCACTCAAACCCCACGTTTTCAGTGAATGCAGCCAGAGTTACCTGTAACAAACGCTGTCAGTACAGGGCCCGTGCACTCTCACAATGACAAAGACATGCTGGAAGTGGGATCGAATGTTCTTTGGGCTGAATGGTTGTGCTCCAGGCTCCTGGAAAACTATTGTCACAATATCATTTCCAATATGTCGTTTTCTCAGCAGCTTTAAAACAAATAAAAGATGCATAGGTTAAGACACAGACTCTTCACAAAGTTACAGTTATTTATTTCTCATTATTATAAATTACCATTGTTCAATTTTTTTTCCCCCAAGTGATACTTCAAGCTGAAAACTGAAACAATTGAAGATTTATGTAATAAACACCAGAATTAGTTATTCATCTAATAATTTCAGGCACAGGGTTTTTCATAACAATTCCATTTTCATATGCAGAATACAGAAAGAACTTGCAAGGGAAAATTCTAAGCTAAACAAAGGGGGAAAACAACAACAAACCCTGGGAGTATAAAGAGTAATCAGTGATATATGGAAGCAAGAAAACATTCCTCAATTCACACTTTTTTACAAACCAGAGATAGGTTCTATTTCAAGTTGAAAATAATTGTCATTGTCCTTAAGACACTGTATAATAACTTTCTGCTACACTTCTTCCAGTAAATACGAGACTACCACAGAAAACAAGATAAACTACAAAGTAGCAGAACGTTTAGTGTACAAAGGCAAAGCAAAAAGAATTCTGTGTTAACCTCTATTATAAAAGGAAGTTTCTGTTTTATTTGCAGCAGTACAAAGCATCATTTTTAGAATAAAATGCATATACATCATTCACAACACAATGGCTTAATGTTTAACAGGACTAAGGTACTTCAGTGTAACAAAGCAGATCAGCCTACACAGCTCTTCAGTATAATATAATTTAAAAGAAAAAAAAAAAAAAAGGAGGATTTTGACAAAAGGATTTTGACTCATGTCTTCTTGTGTAGTGTGCTGGACCACCTACTCATTATCTGATTCTGTGCATATCACAATTTGCTGAATTCAATCCTTAAAGGGCACTTTACTTAGCTGTAGAAGGTTTAAAATCACCAAGTACACAGTGATCCTTTTGACATAAGATATGAACTCTCATTTATGTAACACAAACATGCTACTGACATTATTGTATATTATTTACTATGTAAATGAGTAATATCTATTATCTACAAAGTAATGCACAATTAAATAGAAAACAGTCCAATGGAGAAAAAGCTACCTATGATGCATCTACAATGACATGTTTTTGCTCACCTTCCTAACATAGTTTTGGTTCCTAAAGTGTTTTCTTTGCTAGTAACAAATCAGAGTTGTCATAAATATTCAATAATTCACCTACTTCTAAGAAGGATTTAAAAATAATTCTAAATAGGCATAGTACATCTTACCTGTTGCTTGTTGTTTGGAGTATATGGCAACATAGTAGAAACATGGAACATGATTTCATAGTCCTTGTATGTTGTGTACAGAGAGTGAGTACCTGTTGAATCAGCTGCAGTTAAAGAAAAAAGACAAAATAAAAGCATTATTTAAAAAAAAAAAGTTTAAAAACAGTGTCATTATTATCAGAGACAACCATCAGTCAAGACAAGAGTTCTTGTTCATCCTCAATCCTAGCTGAAATACCAGCAAATATGAATTTACTCAGTTTATTCACCTGCCAAAGCAAATGCTGCATATAGATGGTCTGTCAAATGTTGCGTATTTTCACAAAGAACAACTTGCTAGCAAAAGGAAATTTATACCAGAAGACCCTGAAGACAGCCTTTTTAAGCATGAAAAGTGATAAAGAAGTCTGAGATAATTTTCAAGCACCACCCAGTATCTTGGAATGAAACCGAACTGTAAGGAATGCAAAAACAACTTCAGAAAGCAAGGTAGACAGACACTGCAAAATAATACCATGATCTCATGCATAATTAAATTACAATGGACATATAACCCACAATAAGAACAGAATGGGTTCTCTGAAACATAAATTTCAAGACTAACTGTAATGAAGTCAGATAAAACCTTTAACAGAACAGGTACTTTAGGGACAGAAACAGTCAAAACTCCAAACAGGACACTAGCATACTTGTAATTTATGATGGAAAAAGCCCACAACAATGACATGATGATGCTGGTATATTAATCAAAGGTACTCTCATCTGTTTTAGGTTCTGGCTAACCTATTTTAAAAGCTATAGACAAAAGATAAGTGATCCAGAAACAGAAATAATTATATGTGGATGGAGATACTTCCATGTGGGAAAAAAAATGATAAAAACTAGGATTATGAAGTTTAGAAAGGACAG
>VXBX01002916.1:572944-592432 GCA_013400415.1 Scytalopus superciliaris
TTTCAGTCTCAAAAAAGTGACCTTGAAAAGCATTCCAGTCATTTAAGTAGTAACACATTTAAAGATGAAATAGTGAGCATATTCTATGAAATAAAACTACTGTCCATGGTGCAAAAAGCCTGTTTTCAAACAGAATTTCAAAAATAACTATATATATGGAAATATATATATATATCTATATATATGGAAAAATATATATGGTTATCTTAAGTTATATAAACATGCAACTAAATTATATAATCCCTAAATTATATAAATAGATAATATTTATAACAGCATATTTTAAAAAGCTGTTAAAATCTACACATTGGGTTTTTTTATTGGCAGAGAGTTGATGCTACTAAGAAGATAATAGCTCTGAAGTTTGTGAGGCATTTACAGTAACAATATAGTTTCTTTACCCAGATTTTGGGTACAAACTTCAAGACGTTTGTTTTCTGTCAGATTCAGAATAATAAATGAGAGGTAGCTTTACTGTAAATGAAAACCCACAAAATCATCCATAAAATGAAATGGAAATTTTTCTACATTAGAGCTGCATACAGATTTTGCACTTTCAGATCACCTATATATGAAAATTAGAAAGAAAAGATTCCTACAATCTTATAAAAAATAGTAATTCTCAGTTTATGTTTCAAGGTCATTGAGCTCTCTTTTCCACCATTCAATATTGTCAGTAGGATAAACTAAGTAACTGCTAAATATTTTCTTTTTAATGCTAATTAGAACAGCAAGACAGCTGAAAGGGAATCATTTCATCTTGCACTCCTGTTCACAGCAGCCTCCATCATCTGCCTGGTCATTGCAATGCACACTGAAGGAGGCAGATGCACCTGAAAGTAACCTAAACATCAGCACAACTTCTCATTGGCTTTATTTGTCTGTCTGTAAAGATGCTAATTTGTACACCTTCTTTCATAAATAGAGCATACAAAAATATCACAAGTAATTGGAAAGGGAGAGCAGATGTGGAAAGACAGGGAAGTGAGCAAGACACACAGGGGAAGGAAGGTCCCAAAAGAGGGGAAGGGACCCAAAAGGGGTCGGGGGAAATGAATAAAGCAATTCTGATAAAAAATATGCTAGGGCATCTACACATTTAAGAAAAACTTTCAACCTTCCTGGATGGACTTCATTTAAGGCAGAAAAGGGTTCTTTCTCAGAACAGCACTGATTCCAAAAACTAAATAATCAGGTGATAATCCAAATGACACATTTCATCATTCCAATTATTTCCAAGTAATTCACAGCTCAAATCCCTCTTATCCAAATCCAACTACAAACAGAAGTCCATATCCACTACAGACTGTGCATCTCTCTCACCAGTTGTATTTCTTTTTCTTTTCAAGTCCAGAGTGCTTTCTCTCAATACAATAATTACAGGTGCTTGTTTTAAATCAAATCAAAGCCGTTGCAGTAAAATCCAAGACGGCATGCTGGAAAAATATCCATCATTTCAAGATCAGAACTGTGATCCAACACTGCAGTGTACTTCAGTTTCCTTCTACTGGCAGGAGGGATCTACCCATTCATTAGCACCTTTTTATACTGAAGACATTCCCTCCTGCCATCAGTTTATGGTATAGCTATTCATGATGTCTTCCCAGTTTTGCCCCATTACTGGATTTGGCTGCTTAGCTCAGGCGTTATGTGATCTTTTTTTTCCTTCCACCATTAATCACCTTTAGAATATCCACCTTAGTCTTCTGTCCTTCCAATGATTGGATTGTCTTAATAGATTCACATTTAAGTTTTTTTTTCCAGCCCCAACGGTGCTCCAAACTGACTGACACCACTAGCATACTGCTGAAACTTCACCTCACTGAAGCCACAGGACTGTGTCAGCCTGCTTCTACTGCAGATCAACCAACCTCTGCACTAGAGAACTGGGTAAAATCCACTACAAGTAGGAAATCTAACTCAGTGTTTCAAAGGCAAACATTGCAAGGAATTCTAGGAGCACAAAAAATAAATGATACTGATGAGAAAGGACAGCCATTCCTACAAACTGCTGCAGGGCTAACAATTAAAAGCAAATGAACAAAAATTTGCAAAACTTAATATTGTTCCTCGCTACCTTTGTTGTCAGCAGCTGTCAAAACTGCTCTTCTTTCTGTCATATAGAAGGATTACAGCAAGCACTCATGTTCAACTTCTGCAATATCCAAGTTCGTTTCAGACAGCATTTCCAAGGACAGAATATTTTAATTTGTAACACACAAAAGTATACAAGTAACACAAAGGCAGAGAATTGCAGATAGACTTCCCTCCATCTCTTTTTCTGCTTCTTAAGCAATTAATAAACCTCTGACTTCCTCTAGCTACTGGTGCCCCAGCAAATGTTTCGTACCCAGATATAAGACTATTCTTATTTCCACATGGTTGGAAAGATGTTATACAGTAAAAGTTAGGAAGGTAATCTATTTGCATTATTTCATCACAAACACAGAGTTTTACTGATAATCCCATAAATGAAATGTCAATTTGAAATCCATTCATTGCCTAGATTTTTTTATCTATTTAATAATTTCTGTTCAGTTTTTATATTCTTCTCATGTATTAGCAAGAAAGTCATGCAGTATATAAACACCTAGCACAGAAACCTACTATTATTAGCTAAGCTTATAATCTTGTCAAATAAACTCCCACAACTCAAAATAATCAACTTTCCTCATTTCCTGCACCAACCACACTACCACTGTTGGACACACATGCCACATGTTGCCATAGAATAGAAGGTGTCCTGAGATGGAAGGGACTTGAAAGGGTCATCACAGTCCACCTCCTGGTACTGCACAGGACCATCCCCAAGGGTCACACCGTGTGCCTGAAAGTATGATCCAAATGCTTCTTGAGCTCTGTCAGGCTTGGTGCTGTGACCACTGCCCTGGGGAGCCTGTTTCAGCACCCAGACACTCTCTGGGGGAAGAACCTTTTTCTAATATCCAGCCTAAACCTCCCTTGACGCAAAATCATGCCAGTCCCTTAGGTGTTGTCACTGGTCACCAGAGAGGAGAGATCAGTGCTTGCTCCTCCACTTCCCCTTGTGAGGAAGTTGTAACTGAGACTGAGGTCTCCCCTCAGTCTCCTCTTCTCCAGGGCAGTTGGCCTGCATACATTATTCTATGTAATCATATTTTATCCAACCCTGAAATTTGTTGCCAGTAAACACATTTGTTTACAGGAGTCACTCTCATTCGTAACACATTCTCAAGCATCTTAATAGCTGAAACCCCTCAACGTCAGAATTGTATCTGTTTGCTGCCACCTCTGAAGTACTGCATGCCTGCACTATATTGGTTGTTACATATATTATTTCACTCTTTAAAATTCTTTTGTATGAGCACATCCCTCTCCTACCACTTTGGAATTTTGACTTTCTCCTCAACCCAACATCCTTTTTTCCAAGTCTGTCCTCTTGTCTAGCGTTCAAGAGAAAAAAACAGCACTTTTTCATAATGTATTTTCTAAATGGTCTGCTTTTTCCTTTGGCCTAGCTGATGGAAAGTGGATCTCAGCAAACCCTAATTTTTCTTGTTTGAAGGTGCAAACTTAATGGGCTATGGCTTCTTTTGTTGCAATCCGTGGTGTGAAGAGACTGTCTGCTATGAACAAGATAGGGAAAACAAAAGCAAATGAGTGCCAAAACCCCCCACCTTGACATAAAAGAATTGACAGCATTCAGAAGCAAAAAACCATTTCTTATCATCCACTCATGAAAGTAAAAGCTTCAAAATTCAGAAAGCCTTATTTAAAGTGGGTACGTTTTGCTTTTAAATACTTGTCTGTTGTTAGATTGCATCAGGAACTTACCTCCTGCTTACAAAGGAAATTCTTATTACATAGTAATGCCAGTCAACCACACTGGGTGACTCCTCTATCCCTTACACTTGCAAATCTCTCACTGCAATTAAATTATCTCTGATTAAATCCCTCTTTATGGGGTACAACCTAGTTTTTGGTTCTCTTTGAGCCAATCACAACAGAAGAATCTAAGTCATCATGTCCTCTACCTGAAGCTGCTGAAGTGCTGGCATTTGCTGTGCTACAAAGCTTTAGAAAAGGATTCTCCTTAATCTGATTAGAATTAGTGTGCTTATCTGTGTAAATGCAGAGTGGGCAAACCCAAGCAACACAAGCTGTATGTTTCTTTCTAAATATCATATGAATTGTTATTACTCTTTCACTCGAGTGATTTGAGTACTCAACTGAAAGGTGGGAAATTATTTCAAATCCTCCTGCTGTGTACTGGGAGAGGGCTGATAATTCACCAAAAAGTTTCCTAATCACTGTTTAGGTTTAGGTGTATTGCAGTCAGTTTTTTTTCTTGATGTTGCTTTTACTTCTCAGTTCAAGAGGGGCTGTGAGTCTGCAGTTCAATAGTTAGAACTTCCTCCTGGTGGAGAAGGCCTTGTGCAGGCTTCAGACTCTGCCCTTGTGACTAACACAGAAGTCCTAGAAATTCACTAGAAGACCTGGATTCTGTTAGTTGAAGACTGAGACTCCCTCTGAGAGCAACCAGATGGTGAAGAAATCTCCACCTGTTTTGAGATGTAACTATAAACAACTTGCTGATGGTCCTAATGAGTCCACACCAGAGTGGAGAACTTGTGTGTTTTGTCCAGGAGCTGTACACAAAGCTCAGTGTAAGTTCTCCATTGCTCACAGAATGCTATGCCTTATTCCCTGCAATAGCACCAGGGAGCTTCTCGGCAAGGTAGAAGCCAGGCCGAGCATTATCGAGCTGATCCTATCTACCCATTTAAAATACTGAGAAATACGACTAAGTGAGGGGGAGGGGGGAAAAAGCATACATTACAATTAGAAAATAAAGTAAAATGATTGAAGTTATAATTTGAAAGATGTCTGTGATGTTTATGACTTTAAAGTGATGCCCGTAAACTTCCTAGCCACTGTAGGATAGGTGACATTTTCAAGCTCTAATTCCTATCCGAAGTCTGCAGGCTGCCAGGAGCTAGACTGCTTCCCCTCTGGTAATTCTAGAAACAAACAAACAAAACTTGAAAAGCAGCATCTCTTTTTCACAGTGGCACTGGCAGAGTTCCAAAGCTAAAGCCCTTGAAGGATCCAATACACTTAAACAGGCTTTCAGTTAATAGGATGCATGAGACTTCTCCTTTCAAAAAAACTACTCTGTTACGGATACTTACCAATTAGGCCCCTAACTCTAAAAACTTCTAAGAACAACAACTGTTCTGAAACTGCTTTTTGCTAGAGCAACTTTACTTTTCTAAAGTTGCATAAATGAAAAATACTATGAAAATTTTCAGAGTACATATACAAATTAGCTCACCTTCATGCAGAGAAAATCTTTCTCTGTGTCTTACCTTAGGCAACTGCTTTTCACACGTTACAAAGTATTGTCAGAAGTATAGAAACTAGCCAAGTAGCCTACACAGATCTGATCTTTCTTAGGAGTCAATGAAGAGGCATTTGTTTTAAGTACATCTTTGCAATCAATTGTGCTGACACTGAACAGAACTCTTAAGTAGGAAAATTTCCTGAGTAATGACACTGCAAGAACTATTTCAAGACACTGATCTCTAGCAACAGAAGATCACAGAGCTGGAATATGGAGAAGCTCACTTCCCAGCTGTAGACCTAGCTGTTTAAATGAAACCTATAAACCTAAGTCACAGTAGAAACCACAACCTCCTCCCTTGCAGGTCTTTCTGTGTTTGGGCCAAGGCAAAAACAACTGATTACTAAGGGTAGCTATTGAAGATGTATTGCCTGGCTGTATTCTGCTATTCACATATTTCCCACATCTGAGATGCATCTCTAGAGACCATCTCTGGTCTTTCGCATTTTGACTACTACAAGCTGGCTTTTTTTTTTTTTTNTTTTCTGTGTAAAATACGCTTTATGTGTTTCTGAATGCGACTATCCAAAGAGTTTAGTGTTGTGTCCCCAGAGCACCTTCTCTTTCACCATGTCCAGTCTGTGCTTTGCATATTGGCAGAAAGGAGAATATACCACCACTGAGACCAGTGACAAAAGTTTCCTGCTGGTGTTCACATTTGCTGCTGTCTAAACCTACTCATTAAGAACTTCTGCATGCTGTGTAGTTGTATGTTTTCTCTGTATGCCTGCAGACAACATAACCTGGAAGATTTCAAACAACTTAAAGAGTTCCTAAGCAGTTCTAGCTGATGAGGTCCCACCCATGTGAGCTTATAAACCTTGATTGGAACAAAATGTAGGGAACTCTTCATGAAAGCAGCAGGTTCCACTCACAGGATTCCTCTTCCCCTCCGACCACAGAGAAGTGTTCATGTAAAGCCTAACTGAATTTTAGATACAGAATGGAGCAATGTGAAAACCTGAGCAATGTGACTTGCAGCTCTTAACACAGAGGAGAAACCCTCATTACAAAGGAGACAACTCTAAAACCAGGAGAGATTAAGTCAACTAAAAGTTCATGTTTCCATTCAACAGGTGCTAGATTCTAGTAACTAAACTCAAAACCTGACAAAATTCTTTCCTTGAGTTGGAAGCAACAAGAAGGAACTCAAAAGATTTCTGGAAACTTTTGCTACTTAGAAGAAAATGCAAAAAAAGTACTTAAAAGACAGTTACAACTTTCATGGATATATCTGAGCAGATGAATAAACTCTTAACCATACAGCATTTACACATACTAGAAACCAGTGTATGTGGACTGACACGAAAATAAGGGTTAGGTTTTTTTCATGTCTTAACTACAGCAGTAGAAAAGGAAGTGAGGATTTTACTTTAACTACTGAAGGTAACAAGAAGGTACAATATAAGTCCAGAAGCTAAATAAATACTTTCTGTTTTACATGCACAATTTGATTTTTGACCTAGCTTATCTTTATAACCAATAACGTAACAGTTCAGAGCTAACGAGAAGCAAAACCCAGCCAGAGAATAGTACATGTTTCTACTATAGGCAAGAAAATGTTACAAGAAGAAACTGCCTGGATCTCATCTGGAATCATGCATCTAATCCTGGCCACTAAAATTTAAGAGACTGAATTCAAACTTGAATGAGTACAGGGGAAGGTTATGTGGTAATCCTCCATGGGTGTGGGTGGGGGCACTCAGTGAAATCCACACCTCGCGTACCAGTAACTGAGCCTTGGCTTATTAAGGGCAACATCACAAAAGCATACAGGAGACACAACTGCAACATGTAAATGGAGTACTGTGTCCAGTACCTGGACACCAGAACTGAGTCTCCACTTGGAATACTGTGTCCAGCTCTGGGATAGTTAGCACAGGACGGACATGGACCTGTCAAAGTGAGCATACAGGAGGTCCACTGAGCTGATCAGGGGCTGAAGCACCTCTCCTATGACACAAGGTTGAGAGAATTTGTATTATTCAGCCTAGAGAAGGCTCTGAGCAGACCTTATAGCAGCATTTCAGGGGCCTCCAGGAGAGCTGGAAAGGGACTTTACACCAGAACATGTAGTGAAAGGAAAAGGGACAATGACTTAAAAGTGAAGGAGGGCAGGTTTAGATTAGATATTGGGGAGAAATTGTTTACTGTGTGGGTGGTGAGACACTGGAGCATGTGACCCAGAGAAGCCAGGGATGCTCCATCCCTGAAAGCATTCAAGGCCAGGTCAGATGGGGCTCTGGTCTAGTGGAAGGTGTCCCTGCCCACGGCAGGGGATTGAAATGAGATGGTATTTTCCTTTCCAACCCAAGCCATTCTATGGTTCTATGAAATGCACTCAAGTGAGTAACTACAACAGAGGGAATACAAATACTGCAAATAAAAGAAAGCAGGCTCAAGGTTAAATGTGTGTGAAACAGGTATTAATTTAGGTTTAAAAACGCAGGTTTTATAACTCTGAGGATTGATTATCAGACCGGTCAAGAATAGCCTGAGGAGATGGCAATGTTATTCCTGTAGGAATTAAGGACACAAGGTAGAATTGTGGAGCACTAAAGCACAAGTTACTGTATGTCTGCTAGGAGACCCATGACAAGTCCACAGCTTTTGCTGCACTGAAGTTGATGAATGCTTTTCAGCTTTCATGAATCAACTCCTTATTTAATTTCCTTTGCCACAAAGTTTCCTCTGCTTTGAGCAAAATAGCAAAAGATTTCCATAGGAACCGGTTAGTTCTAATACTCAAAGAAAAGCAGTACAGACTAAAATTTACCCCTGAGTAATTTAAATAGATCTACAAATTGAATATAGCAAGTGCTAGTTGATAAACAGGTATTTCACGTTTGATTTCAAAAGCAGGGAGTTTCTTTTACAGATATGGTCACCCAAGATCATCCTTCCACTGCATTTTTGTTGCAATAGGTTTAACAGTTAAAGATGATAATTTAACTGTCAAATCCAATTTAATTTCCATAACTCAAAAGAAAACTCACAGAGGGAGGAATATATTTGACGGCATGACTAAGACAAAACTGCCTAGAAGAAAAACTGCATACAACAGACATCAGAAAAGCAGATCAACTCATCAAGGTGGAGCAACAGAGATGGGTTCTCAAAACAATCAGGTGACAGTTTTGAGGAGTATCATTCAAAGAAAATATGAAATACCAACTGTACTGACTATTCTTTAGACAACACACTAATGATGGATTTGCTATACCAGTAATGGTATATACCAGTTACTGGTTTCTTGTTGCAGCTTTAGTAGTAGTTTCATACCAAATTAGTACAAAAATCCAATGATTATCAGAGTTGAGGGACCATATGGGTATGGGTCAAATTACATACATGTTCTGCTTTCACTTATAACACTGAGCAAGTGTCTTTCTATAGCAAAGATGTTATTTTTAAGAACTCTCTGCTAAGAGGCCATTAGTAACCACATTTTGTTCACTTAAGGGAAGGAAAAAAAGTAATGACAAAACCTTACTCTTTGTATCCAGCTGAGCACGATACTTGTCAAATCCCTTGAGTCGAACTCGTTCTCCCAAGAGCTGAAGAAACTCCTCGAAGGCTGGACCTGCTGATTCATTATTATACATTTCCTCTTCTGTGCTTTGCCCGGCCTTGCAGTACATGATACCCACCTTAAGCTGGTAACTTAACTGCAAAGGGAAAAAGATTAAATTCTTATGTGTATATCAAGCAATGCAGAAAATTCTGTGTTGCATTCACTTCTCCCTTTTTAATAAACGCACAATTCACAAAAGGAAAAAATACCTAATTATCAGTCTAATGTCAAAAGTTAGTCTAGCTCCAATACTCTGTTTTCCACCGTAATTGTCCCGATGATGGCACATTTAATCTGAAGATGTCAAAATGCTATCTGAAGTGAAACAAACAATGTTGCTTATTTGCAGGAGGACAACACTGTAGCTTGCAAACAGTGAATGTCTTACACTGAGCCACATGGGAAGTGCTGGCTGAGTAATGCCAGGAGTTTGACTCTTAGGCTGGTACCATGGTTACTATCCTATGCTAAGCCTTCCATGCAGAAGGGTAGGGCACATCATGTACTCATTTCTAAAATAAGTGACAAAAATTAACATTTTCTCATTTCAAAGAGATGACAAAAATTATTCACCTGCTAGCAATGATGAAAGAGTCCATGACATTCAGTTGGCTATCTCTGACTTAAATATGTATTAATAAAGAAAACAGCAACATTGAGAAATGTGGTATTTTAAAGATACTATTTACTAGCACAGATCTTCAAATACATTTATGCTTTTTATTTCTATTTTCCCTCTGATTTGGTATTTAATGTTTGTAATACAGCAGAAGCTGAAGATGTGGATAAAGTAATATTTTACCCCAACCATAACTGTGACTCTTCAAAGCAAACTGTTACCACCAACTACAAATTGATACATGCACAAAAAAAGCTTGAAGGGACCTGTCATGTACATCCGGACTACAGAAACAGAAGTTACAGAAGGTCAGAAAGCAGCATCCATAGTCATTTACTGCTGTCTCCAAAACCATTTTCACAGGCAGGAACTCTGACCGAGAGAGAGCAAGGGAGAGCCTTGGAGATTACGCATGTAATTCATCCAGTAGAAATGCATCCTTATTGCTAGGTAAATGATCTTTCCTCCCACACAGGAATTTTTGCAGAGGCTTTATTTCAAATAAACACCAAATAGATATGCCAGAGTGAAATCGTAAGAACATCTATCAAAAACTGGCGTGAGATTTAAAAGTTTGGGTTACAGGTTAGTGGGAAGTGAAAACAGTTATTTGCAAGAGCACTGGAAGCAAAGTTATCTGAATATACTGATTTGCTCTATCCCTAGCTGTGAGACAAAGGATTTTCAACTTGCTAGCACAATCTGGACACATAATTAAACTTAAATTTGTTAATTTTAACTTTTTATATTTATGGTGGGATAATTTGAAGGCCCTCAGAACTGGGCCTACACTGTCTCCAATTAAAGTAAAATTTAAAAACTCTGAAAACCGCAACTTTATTGTATTCTCCTTTACTGTCAAAGATGAATGATGACAAGGATATATGTAATGAGTCACAGTTCTAGGCAGTTTCTTTTTCCTCATCAAAGAATGTCCTTTATTTTATCATCTGACACACTGACTACCTGACTTGCATCTTCTAAAGACGTCCAAATTTCGTATGGTAAAATCCAAGTACAGCATAAAGTCATAGAATGGTTTGGGCTTGAAGGGACCTTAAAGATCACCTAGTTCCAAACTCCCTGATGTGGGCAGGGACACCTTCCACTAGAGCAGGGTGCTCCCAAGCCCCATCTAACCTGGCCTTGAACACTTCAAGGGACGGAAAATCCACAGCTTCTCTGGGCAAGCTGTTCCAGTGCCTCACTACCCTCACAGTAAAGAATGTCTTCCTAATGTCTAATCTACCCTCTGTCAATTAAAAGACATTCTCCTTGTCCTGTCACTTCCTGCCCTTGTAAGAAGTCTCTCTTATAGCTGCATTTAAATATTGGAAGTATTAAAACTTGAAGTATAGATATTTACTGGTAAAACGACTATCAAGCATGTGCAAATTAATGTTACAATTTATTATGACTATTTATTTCAACTCTCGGTTCACTAAAAAAAAAAAAAAACACCAAAAATTCAAAACAACCGTAAGTGTACACATTGCTCAAAACATTTCAGATACAGATCAGTGGCACATGCTTTTCTTTTGTAAAACAATCTGCATGATTCTATGCTTGATAAAGATGTAAATCTTCTCAGGAATCAAGGGAGCTACATGAGGTTTATGGGTACATTTCTATGACCTCTGCTTGGCTGGTGATTCCACTCACTGTACTCTTACTGCCTCAGAGCAAGCCACACTTCGTGCCTTTGCTGACACAGCCACATGTGCCCTCACAGAAAACCTGGCCCAGCTACTGCTGACACGTGGGAAGTGAGGGAGGCTGGTAAGGGGTGACACTGGCACTGCTCCTGCCAGAGAAACTGTCACCACTTTCCACATCATCAGTGGCAGGCCCTGCCTTGGACCATTCAGGTGTCTGCTGATCAGAAATGCCTCCTCTCCAGTCCCAGGAAACTGGATGGATATAAGTGTTTCATGGGACCACAAGACCTTAGCAGCACTGCTAGATCTAACAGTTTCTGGTAATTTTATTTAACAAGTTAGGGCAAAGAAAACCATTCCCATTAACCACACTTACACTATTTAAGCTTCAATTTCAGGTGAGAGAAGTATTTTCAAGTGCATAAAGGGGATCCATAGCATCCATGTGCGTGCAAACAACTGTCCCTTACCACTTTGAAAATGCCAGCCTAGGAAACTAAACAAGGACTATGCAAAGAGCAGGATATGCCTTCTAGCTGTGTTCTTAGATTTGCTTATTTTAATTAAAAAAAAAAAAAAAGTTTCCTGAGAACAACCAAAGTTGGTATTTTTGAATCACAAAAAGCAGATCTGGAGAAATAAAGGGATGCAGCCCCCATTATTACACCCCCTTCTGATAAATCTAGGGTCTTTAGAAGTATATTATGTCCAAGAAAAAGCTAAAAAAGAAGTTGAAGAATGAATTGTTGTGGTAAAACTACTAAAGTAGCAGCTTCACTTGAATAATCTGAAAGTATTTATGTATTTATATATGTAGGAAAAGTGCACTTTAAGTATTCATCTAGAACCCAGTGCAAGACAGCAGAAAGTCTATCTTGGATTTAACCAGTCAGTGAATTCCTATTATGAACAGGGAATTATATTAAGAACTGACATTTTGCAATATTTCTGTGAATAAGGAATTGCCACAAATATTAACTTCCACTGCAATAAATCAGTAACTGCCCTGATATTCAAATTTTTAAATCATATTTGAAAGCAAGTCTACAGTAACTTGCCATGAACTCTGTATTCAAGGCAAAGATTAGTAGATGGTAATTAGTAAAGAAGTTAGCACAGTCCTACAAAGTGATTGGATTGCTTTTTAACACAGAACCATTCAAATGAATGCATTTTAATAAATCCAATAAAAGAATATCTAGGTGAGAAGCAATGTGGACCATATGTACACAACGCAGATGTTACCATGACTCTAGCAATCTAAGTAAGGAACATGCAACTTCACATACAACACCATTACAAAATTAGGGCAAGAAGCATATTCTCATTCTGACACTGAATGACATATGGAGATATTGAAAGAGTAGAATAGAGAGAGCTCAGCCATAAAAGTGATATGAAATTCAGAGAAAATATGTTGCAGTGAAAGACTTGAAAAGTGCAATCTGTTTAGTTTATCATAAACAAGACCAACAGATGATTAAATCACTGCATACAAAAACCTTTGCTGGAAAAAAAATCTCACACCAAAATGACTTTTAGGATGTAACAGAGAAAAATATCAGAAGTCTTGAGGCTGAAAGCAGACAAATTTAAATACAGAATTGCAAATTCTTCAATATGAAAACAACAAATTGTGTTAAGACCTCACTCAAATATAAAAAAGACATCTTATTCTAAGCAAAACTGGTGCATGCAAATTTAGCTCTATGAAGGGATCACTGGGTGAAATTTAATGGGTAAATCAGGCTAAGGTGACTTTATAGACTTAACTCTTACAGTTTACAAAACATCATATTTGCTATAGCGAATGGGCACCTGCTCATGCTGTAATGAAACAGTGTGACACTCAGCAAGAAGTAGTGATCAACATTCTGTGTACCTAATTAGTAGAGCAGCTGTTACCCACTTTTTTGTTAGCTTAAAATTGATAAAAAATGCAGCTTCTAATTAGTACAGAGTGTGCTTATCGTTTTCTGTTAGAAGTGTCAAACTGTTTCATTACCACAAAAACAAAAAATACTTCGATGCAGATAAAAAAATTTAACTATCACTTGTCCTTAATGATTTTTCAAAAGTTTAACAGAAAACCATGTTACATACCAAACTGTGGGAGCTTAATGACAGAGAATATGAAATAAAGATAAATTTAACCTCATGCTTTTGTTAGATATCACAGGTGCACATTGCTGGGTCACGTCCAGCCTCTTCACCCACCAGCATCCCCATGTCCTTCTCAGCAGGGCTGCTCTCCATCTATTCATCCCCCCAGCATGGATTGATACTGGGGTTGCCCTGACCCAGGTGCAGCACCTTGCACTTGGTGTTATTAAACTTTATGAGATTCCCATAGGGCCACTTCTCAATGGTATCCTGTCCCTCAGGTGTGGCAACTGCACACCTCATCTTGGTGTTGTCTGCGGATGTGCTGAGGGTAAATACATGCAACATAACTCTCCCTACAGATGACAAGTTTTACTTTAAATGATGCATTTCAACAGATCGACTTTAATCACTTAAGGGTAGAAGATAACTCTGCAACTCAGGGCAATAATGTGACAGATTAAGACCATTTGTCTAATTCTGTAATTCTGCACTTACCCCTTGTTCATCAAGTTTCATAAGCTGTTCTGTGACTTTTGGAGTGTTGAAGGCCAGCCTTAGACAATGGATATTCAGCTCTGGAACTACATACTCCAGCACTTCTTTTAGAGGAAGTCCCCTGGCTGTGCAATGCTTTGCAGTGGAAGGAATAGCATCTTCCAGCACAGAGCCTCTTAATGTCATCAGCTAACAATACAAAACAAAAATAGCACATATATTGAATTATGCACTGATACTGATTAGCAATAGCAATGGAACAAAACACACTCATTTTCCAAGTCTCAGTAGAGATTAAGGACATTAAGTAATTTCTGTTGGCATGAAACAGACTCTGATACACAAAATGTCACTCACTGATACCTAACAGTAATCACACTATTTCAAATGATTCATCAGACTTAAGTTTTACAGGAAACTACTACCTAGAAAAATTAGTATTAGTATAGTATTTCTAACAAGGCATTTAAAAGTAAAAAAGATTTTTCAGATCTACCCACTGCCACATACAAAAGTAGAGGAAGTAATATCCCTCCTCTTTACTTGCTTCTGGCTAATATAGCTTCTCTAAGTTTCTCAAGCTTTAACCAAAACAACCTTCATATTTTCCTCTGTATTGGATGTTATGGAATAACTAACTTGCATATATTCTGTGCTGCATAAACATGTGGTGTAGTTTTGTCAGGAAGTTCCTGATTATACAGAAATCTATTGCCAATGCTAAAATGCACACAAACCCCATACATGCCACCTGATTTGGCCTGCTTGCTTACAGCTTCTTTTACTCTCACTCCTGAACCACTTACCTCACTGGTTCTGAATATGATCCGGTAGTTGTACTGAGGGCCATTTTCTTTGATTTCCTCTGGCTTCTCTCTTCTTATACTCACAGCTACTGGACCCAGGTTCTCATCTGCCCCAAAATAGTTCCAGTGTTCTTGCATAGGAGAAAAGAAAAAAAAACGGTCTCATTTCTTACATTCCAACTATATTTTCACACTTGACTATTTCATGCTGGATTGTTGTATTGACTCCATGGAGCTGGCAGTTTAAGTGGTACCAGGATGTTATTCTTGTGCTTCGCTTCTATCATGAGCTCCATCTATACAAGAAGGCTGAAATTCAGCATGGCATTTCTCCTTAAATAAGCCTAAAACAAGATACACCTCTTACATCAGCTCTTGTATTGACATCTGTTTCATTCACATTGAGCTAAATAAGTAAAACCAATCTTATCCCATCTTAAAAATTAGAGAAGAAAGCCAAATGCACTAAAGTGGGTAACTCAACACTCTACGTTAAAATAGAAATGGTAAACAACTGTACTTAGCAAAGGATATAAATTATTTTCGTTTGACCATTTTTTGCTTTTTCTATACAAGTTACTCAGTTCTAAAAGAGGAAATATCATTGAAGCTGAGAAAGAAGGCTTGTTCACAGTAAAAATATTAAAGCATAGTAGAACAGAAGAATAAAGCACAAGAAACAAAATGACGAGCATAAATATTTAACAGTGAAGTGTTCAGCAACCCTAAAAGTAAATTTAAAGTACTCAGTGTTCAGTTGAAAACGAGCCTAGCGGGGAAGGCAGCAGAGAGAAGAAAAGAGGGTTGGCAAAATCACTCACTAGCTAATCTGCAGACTATTTTGAAATACATTTTTTATATTCATTTAGCTACAGGCATATAAAGCCAAGCTTCACATGAAAAAATACTAGAAAAGCACATTTACAAAAATTAAAGCTCAATTTTAGAGACTGGTGTTGAAGGTTCTTCTATTGAGCCTTCTGAGCATTACAAACTATCTTGGCAGATGACAGAGGTACATCACCATGAATGCAACAACATATAAAAAACTTGTACATATATTAAGTGACAACTGAATTTAAACATACATTCCCAAAAACAGGAGTCAAGCACTGTACGAGAAAAGTAAGTCTCACGTCATCATTTTCCATATGCTGCATATCTGCACATACGACTGAATTTATACATGCACAAAAATACAAAGTTAGAGGTATCTGAAAATTCAGAAATTCAAAGAAATGTGAAATTCAGTGGAATGAAAAAAAAGATGTAACTACCCTGAAAGGAAATATAACCATACTGCCTCAACTACTACATACAGATTACTTGTTATTCTTAAAACAACCAGAATTTTAAAATAAGAACTTTAGGAGCTGTCTAATACAAGCTGTTCTGCTATAGAGATAAAATGTAAAATATTTTAACATCATCAAGAACTGCACTTTTAAAGATATTAAAAAACAGATATTGAATACAAATGGCAGTCATTTTTCCAGTTAATCACTTGTGTTGTTAAAGAGTTGAGAGCCTCATTTTTTACTGTATTTCTTTTAAAAATTATACTTACTGGTTCTTGTGAAACTTTTCTCTAACACAGTAAATGCTTTTCAAGTAGGTGCTCTCTCTTTATGAACTTAGTGATGTCCCGGAATTCCACCTTTGTCTCACCCAGCTGTCCATCCCTTTCAGCCCTTGGGGGCTCTATTTCATTCCCCAGTGTCGGTATTTTATTATCCGTTCCTCAACATTTTCCATTTAAGATTTCAGAGCATGCAAGACATAAAAGAAACATGCTTGCAGCACTGTAAGACTTGCCTTCTACCTATTTCCTCTGCAAGTCATGAAAAGCCAATATTCTCCACAGAGATAATTAAGGTTCAACATTCTTCTGGTATCTTGTGGAATACCCCACAAATATTGGCATTGAGGTTTGGGTGACTGAATTAGTTGTGAGTGGGGAAACTAGTAATAATTAGATCATCCACATAAGCCTAATTAAATCTTTAGACCAGTCCACTGATAGGAGCCCTGTAAACATCAGAGATGTTCTGTTGTTCAAAATTCCAAACTATCTTACTAGCACCCTAGTTTTTTCTTCTTCCTCCATTAAGTAGCTTCCTTTTTTTTCAGAATGTTTATGGTTTACCAGTTTATGGCAGACATGGTCAATGCAGAAGCAGCACAGTCTTTGAGAACGTTAGATGAACTTTATATCAGCATATTATGCAGCTTCCAAAAGCTGAAATAGAGCTTGGCCATCTCCACACTAAACTGCTTAATGACTTAAAACCAGTGATGTGGCTCTGCTTGCATAACAGAAAAATTTAATGAAAAAAGATACGGTGGTAACACATACTAGAACATTCTGAACATTACATTAGTTTTCTGTACTGACAGCTGCACAGATGGTAAAATTTGTGTATCCTATAACCACTCTAGCCTGCAATTCAGATAGAGAATTTTCTCAAGAGAAATTACATCTTGAAAACATGTTTAGGAAGGCTGCTAAGAGGAACAATTGAAGTTGCATTAAAATAAACATACAATTTTGTATCATTTGATTAAGCTTTTTAACTAGCTCCTATTGCTTTGGAAAAATGTTACACTTCTATGCTAATAGGAAATGTCTTTTATCCTCTTTCCCTTCAGTCTGCCCTGGGTAGTTGTCCTTTTTGCTCTCCTATGCATACTCTCAGTTCTCTCTTCTGTTCACATTTACTACAAGGTTGTTCATTCTTTACCTTTGTCTTCATTGTTTCTTTCTCCTCCTCTACCCCACCTCTGCATTAATTCTGCAAACTACACTCTATATACCTGTATCTGACTACTCTTCCTTGTATCTCCACCTGATTTTTCACTATAGCCTGAAACTCCTTCAATCCAACAATTTTCTCTTTCTTGTTGCAGGAAAAGAAGTAGTAGAATTGAAGTACACAAAGCTGAATATCCAATCCACAGGTAGCTATTTTGGAGTTTTATTGGGAAAACGATGGCTATGTCCCAACTATAATTCAAGAGTGTTATGCCAAAAATGGGTACCATAGAAGCTTATTTCTCCAACCCACAGAGAAGCTTACTGAAAGCAACACTTCTCAAGCTTGACAGTATTTAGTTTAAACTACTGTTGAAAAATCATTTAATTAAAAGATAATCAGGACAACTAGCAACAGTCATAAATTAATTTATAAATCCATACCAAAAAAGAAAGAATTGATTGTACTTGATCATTAAAACAGCTTACACATATTTTTAAGAATAGTTAAATATTTATCATATAATTCAAAAGATACTTCCAAGCAAAGGAACTTAAATGAAAATACTTATTTCCCTGGCAGATACTTATGAGCTTCCCTTGCAAAGAAAACCAAAGTAAATGCACTTGATTTTGAATGAAAAGGCTGTTTTGTACTTCTACGTACTTATCTCTAGATATCATTTCAACGGACGTATTCCGTGTAATCAGACTAGAAGTAAAAATCCCAAACATTTTGCACAGGAATGAAACTCTGCATCAAGCGTTTTCCTCTAATCCTACCTTAGCATTTACAACATTGCAAAACTCTGCCCACAAGTTCTCTGGAAACAAGAGAGCAGCATTTTCAGAGCTCAGTCCTGTAATGTCTGCAGACTGTTGCTCAGGACTAAACTGCTAACTAAATTTTCTGCAAGTCTCGTCACACACTTTAAAGGCACCCATTTTTGGACAGAATATGCAGCAATTTTAAAGCATTAGAGCAAAGGCTATTTTTACTGTCTACCAACAGTTAAAAGAAAGCTGAACAACAGTTCATTTGTTACAAAACCAGTTCAAAAACTATTTACTTCTCAGTCAAGCCTTTCATTCTAAGCCAGTAAGTAAAATTTGTAATGGTAATGTTAGTGACTACTGCCTGAGGATGATGGAAACAAAACAGACACTCTTTGATTCTTTCCAGGAGAACCACAATTCCCAGACACAACTTGGGGGACAGAGAAAATGGACTGCCCCTCTGGAGTCATATGCTCTCTTTTTTATACAGCACTTGAACAAGTTGATGGAAACAAATTTTTCTACCCCTGTGGCTTTAATATTGACTATAAATAAGTCTTTAATATCAGGTTACATACAGGTTAGTAAGCACAGCTTTCCTTGAAAAATACTTCATGGCTAAAAACCCATTCCCCAAATGCACAAACATTCATAAGAATACACATACAAAGTTTTTACCTCTGTATGGGAAAGAAATCTAAGTTTTGATCCGTAGTTATGGCTAGACATTCAGAATTTCAAAGCAGAAAACATTATGATACTATGTAAGACCACGGTTTTCTTCTGTCTTAAATACTGTGCTCTGATCTCAACTGGAAAAGGTTCAGAGAAGGGCAACAAAATGTGACTGAGGGGAATAACATGACTGAGGCTTATAAAATAATACATAGCAAGCAAAGTCCAGCAGCCCAAAATTTTTCACCTAGCAGTGAGACTGTTTAATCTGACCTTAGCTGTTACTCCAGACACCAGCAGACACAGCCAGTGAAATCTGGATCTTTACGACCAACGTGGTCAGGCTGCACAACTCCTTGTGCTGCAGGAGTACTGTGAATGGTAAAAGTTTATCCAGAGTAACAGACAAGTGGATACATACCCAGAGATTCCTAAACACAAACTGTATTATCACCAAGTTGAGAAGTCTATCATCTGTGCATCTCCAGAGGCCGGCAAAGTACACCTGGAAAGCTGGCCTTTGCCTGAAAATAGGACTACAAGTTTTGGGTTGACCTAAGACAACTCTTCCCTTTTCTGGGAACTGTAATTTTATCTCTAGAAGCAGTGAGTTCAAGGGTTTTGCTTCTCTCTCTCTTTTTTT
>VXBX01002916.1:592483-656066 GCA_013400415.1 Scytalopus superciliaris
TTTTTTTTTTTTTTTTTTGCAGTCAATAGTACAAAACTATTTGTGTGGGGTAGAAAATTGTGCATTTAGGGAAGAATCTCAATTTCTTAAACAAAAATACATTATCTTACATTTCAGTAACAAGGCCTGAACAACTTGCTTTTCCTTTCTGTCAAAAAATATACCTTCTATCAAAGTTGAAGTTCATCAGTTGCTTTAAAGTTTATTTTCTTAAAAGATCAGTTGCAAGGTTTTCTACTCATCACCATCATTGCACAAACAAAAATGTTAGAATGCTCTCCAAGGAAAAAGTAGTCCAGAAAGTAGCCCCAAAACAACTGACCAGTAGCTTCTAAAAATCCCCTTCCCTGCACCTTACATGTGGTGCCACTGTGTAGAAGAGAAAAAACCCAAACAATTCCAAACTGTTTGCCTTCTGATTAACTCTAAAAGCACCATGTTAGAGAGAACATTATCTCAATAATCACAGAATTCTGAAGTTTTGTCCTGTACCAGCTTACTTCAAAGTATTTTTATTGTTATTTATTATCTCAGTTGTGTATTTCAGCCAGTATTGTGATTTTACTCCAGAGGGTCCACATTACAAAGCTGCTCTTGGACACAAGTGTGCACAAGAGCTGAAAGCACACACACATTACAGCACAAGTGACAGAGCACACCAATACTGAACTGAAGCCAGACATTTACACAAACTGCAAACTCCTTCAATAGAGGCATCTTAAAAGAAGGGACCTGATCATACCAAGCAGAGATGTCAGAAAAGACCCTGTTATCTTAACAGAAAAAGGTCAGAAATTGTACTGAATTGTCTCTTAAGAGAAGAATGGAAAACATCATGCAAACCCCATGACTGTTGTATAAAATTCAAACAATGAACAACTTCCTTCAGTAGATTTTTTCCTATGCAGGGTTAACTTTTTTGTTCAAACCTTCATCTTATTTCAAGGTCAAATTTGTGCAAATTTCACATGTATTTTCTTGCACTGTCTTCACCTCTCCCCCCTATTTCTATGCACTAGCTTAGCTTATAGATGTCCAGACTTTAAAGTCCTTCTATCAAATATACCTTTCAAAAAACACCTTTAAACAGTCACCCTGCAAATACATTTTGTGTATTATAAGAGGAGCATTCATTTCCTATAAGAATAAACATCTCCACGTGAACAAGTTGTGCATGAGCCTTCCATTAGCAAACTGAGGGAAGAGACTTCAATTCATATGATCCTACAAGGTTCATTTCTCTCCACTGAGTACAAAGGGAATCTGCACAATGTGCTCTGGTACAAAGTCAAGGAGCTGAATCTAACCTTGGGAAGTGCCGTTATAAAATTATTTTCCCAATATCTGTACCCTGTACCATTTTTCTAAGCTCCATCAAACTGTCTCAAACAGTATTTTCCCACTTAGAAGTCTGGACACCAGGCCAGAATATTATTTATCAATAGTACTACTCTGTAGAGGGACCAATTTCCTTTACATACAAAAGCTTATCCAATTGCATTCATTGAACTTATAAAAGACTCATCCATAAATGTCATATGTAAATATTTTGCACAAACTAGATTGAAACATTTTAATTAATTTGGACAGTGTTAGTAATACCATAAGCTCACTTATCTCTTCTCCATACATTGCTGAAATTTCAGATGCATCTATCATTCAAGTAACAATACCTGTAAAAAAATGAGTTATTGATTTCACATAGTTAAAGATTTCAGTCAGGTCACTATCAGCATCTCATCAAATTACCTTGAAAAAATTAAAATGGACTATATGAATCATGAATGCAAATGGCTTTCTTTTTTTTTCTTTTTTTTTTTTTTTAAGACATAAAATATAAACTATGGGTGTTTTTTTTTTTCTTTGTGGCAAGACCTACTTTTCATTAAATCATGCTGACTGGCATCATTAATGATTTTTAACTAGTAGTTCAAATTACCTGTTTTGCTATTTGAGTTGGAATGAAAACAAACTCAGGCTTACAAATTCGCTCAAAAATAGTTTTTCATTCTGTGCAAGCTCTAGGATGACTAGGGGCTCTTCAAGTCTGTGAAATTTTCCTGGTTTGAGATCTTTAAAAGGTATTGTTGTCAGATCAGAATTTTTTGCTCGGTATTTCTAAGACTCTGATATTACTCCATTCCTGCTGACTTGATGAGCTGATCCCACCGAAACTCTCTTTCGGCACTGTCTTTCCATTTATAACATCATAAAGATCCAACCTTCTCTTTCAGCAAGAAAATTTCTGCATCATTACCTGCTTCATATTGTTAAAAAAAAAAAAAAACAAACAAAAAAAGCCAAACCTCAGCTACAACGGACTTCCTTGATTTCTTTTTTCCTATTATGCTACTCTAGCACTACCCCATCTCCATCTCATCAGCTTAGACTAAAGTTTGCTTAGGGAATGATGACACTCCGCGTGGTCAACAAAACGTGTTTTGTACTTGTAGAAATGTGGGGTTTGGGCATATCTAATGAGGCTTCTGAAGTACACCTTTTCAGACAAAAATCTCTGGTAGAGTCAACATCCCTGGTTTGTGCCTGCTGGACTGGACAGAAGGAAAGTGAATTTAAACCCCAATTTTATGGCTTAAGGGGAAAAAAAAATCACAGCTGCTTCCCTACCTCTAAACCCACTCCATACACATGCGTTTTTATATCTGGTTGCCCCTCACCAATACCCTTAGGACTAGATTATGTCGATTTTATCTAATTCATCTTAATTACAACTACAAAGAAATCGTAATGTAATAGTGACTACAATTCTAAGCACGAGGTTATCAGTTTGCCTTCTCCTTAAGGGAAACCACAAAGTGCGGTTGCCTAAAGGCTGAAATTGCTTCCACTCACACCTCCTTCCTCTTCTGCTGTTCGCTGCCACTGCTTACCTGGCAAGAGGGCTTTGGCACATCTCTGACTGCAAGGAAAGATAATATGCCTCACCAGACTGGAGAGAAACAACCAACCAATAAACCCCAAATTTACCGTGATGGCAAGATTTCCTCTTGCTTGGTTAGGCAACTGAACTGGCTTATGTTCTCAGAAAACAAAAGAAAAGGTAGAAGGAAAGGGGAGGAATAAAGTGTTTCCCTTTTAGCAATGAAATGCTGGTAAATCAGTCAGCTGCAGCATGAAACTGCACCTTAAGTTGCTGCTTGCAAAACTCACCAGAGTGATAAGGAATCACATTGTTCCTGAGGGAGACAGATAGGAAGGTAATCACAGCCAAAGGTCTCTAATTCCAGGCTCTTCCCTCCAAACATACCTCATCATAAATCATACATCTGGCTCACTGTTCCCAGGAAAGCAGTATTTTTCCTAACTTCTTTGTCTCCAAAGGATGTGGATCAGCACTGTCACAAAAATATTCAGCAAAGGCTACTGCTCAGCCCTAGAAAGACTTCAGAAAGAGGAGACCGTGGAAAGAGTAACAAGAGCCACCCAACCAAGGGACAATGCAGGGAAGAAGAGGCGAGAGACGGACATATTTTGAAGGCAGGAGAAAAATGACAGATGAGATTACTAGCAATAACACACAGTTAAGAAGTTGAAGGTCTCTTTTAACTGACCATCCACTTAATTTTAACCAGGCATACCTACTGTCTTTATCCACAGGAAACAAGCTCTTTTGAGCTGTGTTCACTAAAGAGAAGAAACCCAATCCTAATGATTGCTGGGTAAGGAATAAGCACTTTTCAGGTCAGTCAGACCAGTTATATCCATCAGGAGATATCAGAGCAAGGCACACAAACCTGCAGACAGAACTCTTTCAAAGTTTAAAGGACTTTGGTCTGTACTCTCTTTTTGATTGTTTTTGGAATCAGGAAAAACAGACAGTGAGATCTTCATCTCACAGTGGCAGCAGCATTTGGTGGGGGGTAATGTTTGGGGCTTGCTCTTTTCTACAGATCAAAAAACTGATCTGTTTTGGGTTTTTTATTCGTTCCCGCATGTCTCTGATGGAAATTATAATCCTTGGTTTCATGGCAGAACCATGTGATAAAAGAACTTTGCTATTTTCAAATTCAAAATTGGTGTCATTGCAACATGGGTATGTGTGTGTATATCTATATAGCGATAGTTTGTGTGTACAAAATGTGACAAATTAGAATTTTCTTTCTAGCATGATGGCTATAATGAAAATAGTGAGTGAGAAAGGCAGATTTTTATCTTTGTTTATACTGATTATTTACTTTTAAAAATACCTCCATTTTGAAATGGATTAAGATACTGTAAATGCTAACTTCCCAAGATGCGCATTATTCCATTAAGTTCTCAGTACATCATGTCTTGGCATGGAGGGAGGAAAGTTTTCCTATTTTAGGATTTCATTTTCTTATTTTAATCATTCAACTGTCAAACCCTGCTCCCTTCTATGGATAGCAAAGCTGTCTCAAACAACATTTATAAATTGCAGCCATTGGTGTCATGTATATCAGTAATAAAGTCCTCAACATTGTTACACTCCAACACTGTGAAAGACTGTTAATACAGCACATACTGATCAGTAAAACACACCATGCTTAAGCACTGATGATTAAAGAAATATATAGTTCTTGCAAATACTATTAAATATCAATGGAATTTTGCATGCCTGTTCAAGAAGAAATAAAATTTACCTACCTTTCTGGTAGAAGAATTTTCGATAATAATATGCGCCAAGGTCTACATGTTCAACGATGTATCTTTTCACTCTGTCTAGATGTAAAATCAGATTCTCCTTGGGAACTTCCAGAACTGCAACTCCAGCATTTGTGCAATGAGAACTCAGAGTCGACTCAAATGAGGCACTTTCACACCCACTGAAGGAACCTGAATTAGATTTGGAAAGGCTGATCTTCCTTTCCCCTTCCCCACCAATCTCATTACGAAAATAAGGACAACTCAACACTAGTTCATTGCTTTTATCATCCCCCTGGTCCATATTGAGACTTCCTTTTGAATTCAGGTCTTCAGTGCTGCCCATTGGAGAATTGAAACTTGCAGAATGGGACAAGGGTCCAGAGACAAGTGATGCTACAGCAGCAGCAGATGCACCTGTCGTTGTGTTCCTTCTTTTAATAACATTATGCCTGTTGATTGCTGCTTCATTTAAATCAAACAAAATACTTTGTACATCATAATGAGCGAAACACTTTGGACAAGTCCAAGGCTTGATGCTATCTTCTGACCTGTTATCTTCAAGATCTGAAGACTTCCCAAGTTCCCCTTCACCTTTGGCATTGCGCAGCTTACGAAAAATAGATGAATCTCCTGTCTCTGATTTTGAGCGTCTCTTGAGTGGCTTCTCCCTTTCCTTGAAGAGTCTTAGGTTTTCCCTTTGAGTAATAGGTCCATCTATCACATCTAGAGAGAATCCTGAACCCTTGCTTCCACTAGCAATCAGGAGCTCACCAAGCTTAGTTGTGCCTGGGCTTCTCTGATCAGACTTGTCATCTTTATAGCCCTTCAGTAAGTCAAAAAAACTTTCCCCTGAAGTTCCCTGCTTATCTATGGAAGATGTGCTGCCATACTCCCTGTGCAGAGATGGTCCAGATTTAAATGTGGGTGAAATACATTCATCAAAACTATCCACATCAAGCTCACTTATGGTAATGTCGCTGTTGCTGCGTTGTCGTATTCTGCGAAGAGCTTTCCTTGGGGAACTGGGATAGCCATCAGGTGTAAGAAACCTGGAGTCTAGATTCTCAGATTGTCTGGTCTTGGTTTTAAGTGTGCTCTGGATGCTCTTTAACATGACAGTATCACTAGCATTCAAGTTAACAGAGCTTCCTTGACTCCCAGGACTGCTCTTAGAAGACATGCTGTCAAGGCAACTTGACGTTTCGATATCTTGACTAGATCTGCTTGCTTCCTTGATGTTCTCCTTCCTTGGGGGCCAATCAGCAATCCTTGCCCTGACCCCCATTTTGGGGACTCCAGGGGTAGAGGTAACGTGGTGGGAACTTTCATTGCGAGGAGGTCCAACTGGCGCCATGACTGCAGATCCTAAGCTGCCATTCTGTGACCTAAAGCGCCTCATATAGAAGTCATCCGAGTGGACTTTCGAGGTGCCATCTGTTCCAACTGATACCCCAGTGGCAACAGACCTTTCAGTCTGGGACCGCTTCAAGCTGGTCATGGTCTTTCAGTATGTTCAGCCTTAGTAACTTCCAAGAGAAAACACAGTCATTTCTGCTTTTTAAATGCACAGTTCTCTTTTGGAGAATAGTCTCCAAAGTATACAATGGTTGCATGAGATCTTAATCATGGATATTTAAGGACACAGTTAAATTCAGGAGGTCTAGAAAATTCAGATATTCAGTAGGTTTTGATAAACAGTAATTTTCTTTAACTTCTGCATTTTAAGAAGTAGCCATCCTCCAATACATTCAAATTGCTTTAACATCACTCGTGTTCCAAAAGGTCAAGAGTTGTAATCCCATCATTTATGCTTCTTTTAACCCTAGAACAGAAAAAAAGAAAAAAGATTTAATAATACATAAAATTTTTGGTAACTAAAACTGTAAAAGTAATTATTACACAAAATTAATATTTTTAACAAACATGCTTTTAAATTCCATTGATCACTGTCTTCAAAATGCAGAGCTGTGTTGTATAGTGGTGAGTTTTCTAAATATTGTTGAGTTGCCTTCTGAAAACTTCCAGATTTTGATTCCATACAGAAATTACAATCTTTTCCTTATGAACTTATTAGTGACACTGTTACAAAGCACAAGTAGGAAGTTAATTTCCTCACCTGAAGGACGCATACAGCATACATTTCCCTGAGAAATTAGATAGGAGCCAGATCAGGACTCCAAATTTTACTTATAAATATTTAAAAGAATTTACCATTTACAAGTCATACATTCTTGGTTACAATTAGGTATTAACAATGCCTATTCAATTCTTCCATTAACGCAAATAACTGAAATGCTAACAAAAAAAGGTAATTAGCAAAAATATTACAAGATTATAATAGAGAGAATGGCTGTCAATAGCATCTATTTTGTGCTTTGCAGGGCCTTGTTTGCAGATTAGCTACACAGTCCAGAAAGTATGTATCACCTCTGCAGAGAGTTCACAACAAAAAACATTAAAGCTAAACAGAAACACATACATTTAAGTAACTTGATAAGAAAAGTTTCATTTACTTCCCTGGCTAACAAAATACTGTCTGCCCCAGCTCCTGTATAATCCAGCTTTTACAAAGTCGCAGAAATTAAATGGTTTCCCATACCTCATCAGTCCTAAAGTGATTACAAAGCATTTTGTACACTGCCCTGTGAGGAGCTAAAAAAAAATAATCCGCAAATACATCCTTGTTGGTAGAAGACAAAAGCATGGGATTGTCAGGATAAAATCTTACACTGCTGTGTACACAAAGAAGTTAATAATTTTCAAAGGCTGAACCAATTACACAAAATGCAGCCTTTAAATATTTGCCAAATGTGTGCAGAGAGATGCTGCTGAACCAGCACTGCATTGACAATACAGTATTGTCTACAAATCAAGGCTTTCTGATGCTTCCAGGGAAACTAGTACTTTCTGCAGTCTCAGGCCTACAGTACTTTGCACTGCACTAATTAAATAACAAGCCTGGGCACTTTCTGCTTCCAAAGGCAGCATGTTTTAAGTTCACTTGCCACATACAGCACCTCTTTGAAATAGTTGTTGTTTATATAAAGCTCAACACATGAGGAATACTTAAAAGGCAAGCTGCCTGCATCACACATAACAAGAATGGTACGAGTCACCTAGGGTTATTACTGTATTTGCACAATCATTTACATAAACACAGCTCTTTTCCTGGTAATGTTTACAATCATAGAATCGTGCAACAGTTCAAATTGGAAGGAACCTTAAAGATCATCTAGTTCCAATCCCCCATATCATGAGCAGGGATGCTATCCCACTGGATCAGGCCTTGAACACCTCCAGCAATGGGGCACCCACAACTCCTCTGGGCAGCCTGTTCCAGTGCCTCATCACCCTCACAGTAAGGTAAATCTCCACTTTCTACCATCTAAGCTAAATCTCCACCTTTTTTAGTTTAAAACTGCTCCCCCCACCATGCTATCATTATCTGTCCATGTAAAAAACATCTTTTGGGTTTTTTCAAAGCCCCCTTTATAATGGAAGGCTGCAATGAGGTCTCCCCAGAGCCCGCTCTTTAGGGTGAACAACCCGAGATCTCTCTGCCTGTCTTCACAGAAGAGCTCCAGCCCTCTGATCATCTTTGTGGCATTCCTCTGGACCCACTCTGACAGCTGCACACCTTTCTTGTCCTGAGGACTCCAGACCTGGACACACTACTTCAGGTGGGATCTCACAAGGACAGAATAAAAAAGGGGAAGACTCAGCTCCCTGAACCTCCTGGCTTTTGATGCAGCCCAGGATGAGGCTGGCTTTCTGGGCTGCCAGCACACATAGCTGACTTATGTTCAGCTTTACATCCACCAGCACCTCAAGTCCCTCTCCACAAGTACATCTCTCAGTCTGTATTCAGGTCTGGGATGGCCCTCACCCAGCTGCAGCACCTTGCACTTGGACTTGTTGAACCACATTATATTCTCATGGACACTCCTCAAACTTGTCCATGCCCTCTTAGGTGGCATCCCTTCCTTCTGTTGTGTCAACTGCACCACTCAGTATTGTGTTATCAGTAAAAATACACTGAAATAATACCTTTTTTCTAATTAAATAGAGTAACTTTAGAAAGGCAGACTGTCCTTTCTGCTGTTGCAAAACTACTGAACTTCCAGCTGTGAGCTTTCTGTAATTTTCAAATACTCTTCAGCTTAAGAACTAATCAAGCTGGTGAAACAACTTTGTGCACCATCAGATCTAGAAAGGGAAAATGCAAACACTGTGTGCCATGACACAACAATGTTCTGCTCATGCTTTTCAACCGTGCCATATCAAATACTTTTTATGCACTATTAACCTCTATGAAACGGCAACACAGCATTGCACTTGCTAAAGATCTATTTGCTTGCTTTTATAGGCAGGACAGAAGGAAAACAGAATGAAAACAGGGAAGGATTAAATGGCAGGAGCAAGACGGGCAAAAAGGGATTGTGAAGGAAAAGTCAAGCTGAGGGGTGTATGCAAAACAGGCAGAAGCACAAGTGTCCACTATCACATGCTCCTCTTCATAGTCTGCAATGAAAGCCAAGACTTCTGTCCCTCTCCGTTCCCCTTCCACCATCAGTACCCCTGAAAGCAAAGTGTACATCTTCTCCCCGCCAAGTGCTGGTCCTTAAAGAGACAGATAATCTACTAGTACAAGTTTCTCATTAGCTTGAGGGCAGAAGTTCACTCAGGAACTCTAAAAATTCCCAAGCTTGGTGTTGAACATATAAACATCCAAATGCTACCAGATCCCCCTATGCCTCCAATTTATTTTTTTTCCCCTTTAAAAAGTTTAGGGACAACAATCCTAAATAAGTAAGGATATATATACATATATACACATACATATGCACATATAGATACACACACACACACCCCTCCAAACATATATATATATAAAATAACTTATAAGAAAGTACAGCTAAGTGGTCTGTGTAAGTTATTCCTGACCTGCTGTATGTATGGTACTGTCATCAATTACATAACCCCACAGTATATTTTCCAAAAGAAATTTTCTATTCCTGACTCAGCTTTACCAATTTCTGACTCTGGGGACCAACTGTTTCCTGTTCTGCAGGTTTTTGCAGCTGTCTTCCTTCACCTGCTACAGTAGCTGAAATACAGGCCATAAATGATTAAGGTAATAGTTAATATCATACTTGGAAGACCTGAACTCCACCCTTGCCTGTGTCTATCCTTATGAATTAAATCACTATTAAGTCAAATTTCATGGAAACTTTAACAACCTGTCCATGTTTGTTTCTCTAGATCTTTCAATGCCCACATCTAAGTTGAGATCTAACAGTCTGGTCTAAAAGGTTCATTTAGCTCCAATCAAAATAAAGTGAAAATATTACACCTGATAACATTAAAAACTCCAAAATCACAGGTCCTGGGTATACTGGTTATCAGCGTTAATGGAAAATAAAAAATAATGTCAATCTGTACTTTAACCTTTTCTCATATTAATTATTTGCAAAATATATTAATTATTTGCAAAACATGACAGGATCAAAGCCAAGGTGTATCACATGATTTAAATGGCCATCAGCTAACAAGTAACATTTTGAAGTGGAAAACCTGCCGAAACTTAAATACTGAGCAGCAAAATTGCCAACACAGAATATGCAATCTATCAAAATTAAGTTACAACTGCAAGATAGGCAGTGTGGTAGCTTCTTCTAAAGACAAGAGCAGCATTTGTGAAGAGAAACAATTCCTATTTTGTCACTATTTCAATATAGAACAAAATACAATTCAGGACGGAGCTATGAATATCTATGCGAACAGAATATGGCAAGGCCAAACTAACATAATCAAGAAAACCTACACTTTTCCAATTAATCTGAACTTACTGAGGAAGCAAAAAAAAAAAACCAACCTGAGATGAATGGCTACATATACAAAGCTGTAAATGAAAACCACACACAAAAACTACTAAAAGGGTACATGAAGATTCAGTACTGATTATATCAATTAAAAACCAGTCAAGAGAATAAGCATGGAAAACCAATTATCTGCTTATCAGATTGCATACAGTAACTAGTAAAGCAGTCCAAGGATCTGTTCAAAATGGGTCTCAGATCCTTAGGACAAAGTTTATTCTTGGCTTCTTACCAGTACCGGCAGATTTAGTGTCTATTCTCAACCCAAAATGAGCTACAAACCTATCTTCATTCTTTCCCTTTCTATTTATACCTCTTTAATCACTTTGCTCCAAAACTGGAGTTATAACTGCAGGACAAAGGACCATTCTGATGAAACTTAAAAGGTTCTTGTAGATGACTGGCAGGATAGTTTTGCAGTCCTACATCATTCTTAAAAGGCGGGTAAGCCAAGGGATCTTCATTTCTTATTCCTCATGACTGAAGTCAGCCACCAGAAAAACAAAGGCCTACCAGTCAAGATTTCATCTAGACACTTTAGCATAAACAACAACAAAGAGACGCAACTGATCAAGAAGAAATATGTCTCCTAAAACAGTTGAGGATAGTAAAAAACATCAACTACTGCACAGTAATCAGTTTCTATGTTGGATCCAGGTAGCCAAATGAGATAATTCAACAACTACTTGTTCAGCTGACTGGAGAAAAGGAGATCAAGCCTGAAACATAAATTCAGAGACGTTCTGTTACAGTTTTTCCTAGCTTTAGTTTATGTGGGATCATGCTCTTCTTCCTTACGAAGTACTGACTTTACCCACAATCGAGTCTTACTTGAAGAGATTTAGTAATTATTCTGTTATCTGCTGGGAACATTATGAGACTTCAGTTTGTAGAATCATGGATGCTAATGATCCTAACAGTCTGATGTGGAGAGAGAAAGAGAGAGAGATTTGGGGGCATCAAATTATTTATGATTCATAATGTTACAGAGGAAAGACTTCATACTCCACCATCAGCCCTCATTAAAAATGGCATTTTATAATTAAAACTTTGGAAATGAGTGAATCAGTTTTCAACTTCTAGGAAAGTCTCACTTTTGCCAAATCTCCATATCACTCATCTGCTCCACCCCAAACAGTAAAAGTAGTTAAGGATGGTAACTGCAACATATTGTCAGGGATATTTTAAAATCGCAAAAACTGTAGGACAAGGCAATCAGAATAACATTTTACAGCAAATAGTTTTTAAAAACATAAATGAAATCATCTCTGTTCCACTGGGTTTAGTGAAATACAGGCGACTTTGGAAACGCAGTGCAACAACACACATACACTACTGGTAGCAACCCTTGTTAACTTTTACTGGGAAAAGAACTGGCATTGCCATAAACCCCAGAAAACTAGCAGCTTCTCTGAAACTAGAAAAATAAATGAGAACAAGGAAAACGATTTTATAGATAAGAGCTTATCTATTTGCGTCACAAATTCTTACCTGAATTACAACAGATCAAACCCCAGGGGGGAATATTAATTTCTCAGTCAATTAAGTTATTATATGTACAAAATAATGCCTAACTGCATAACATTAATTCCTCAGAGGAGAAAAATTCAATTTAGCCTTCAGAAATACTTGGTTTTATGTGGTTACCTATTATTAATGTTATGCTTTTCTTCCCAGGATTACTTTCATCATTATAAATGCATCAAAGTTAAAAGGTTCATCTTTCTGATGAAGTTTTTACCAACTGAAAGGCCATTTGAAGAATAGTGTTTGGTATTTTACTAACTTAATGGTTTTATTTTTTTGAACTTAGAGGAACTGCTGGTGTTATGTTACCTAAGTTTGTGACAACTGTCAGCTCTGCATAGGATTACCTTAACCCTCCTTTCTTTTCCCTTCACCTCCCCCACTTATGGTGTCTGCAAAATCTGTCATTGATTCACACTGTCTCTCCCTGTTTCTCTGAATGTTTCCTTGCACCATAACCATCAGAAGAAAACTTGTGCTCTGAGGACACTGTCTGTCTGTTGCCACACACACAATGATCACCTGCACCAATCTGCTGAGATTTAATAGTGCTTTATTCTTAGCTTCATTCTCTGCTGAAGTAGGTGATGCAATATACACAAACTTAGGCGAGTTGCATTGATTTTAGGATGTAATAGCAATAAATGCGAGCTACTACCATCAGTTTCTGCACTCTTGCAGTATGCCTTCTACAAATAAACACCAACTTGCTCTGGTTACATGGTGAAAGAACTGGAGAGTGTGCACTCACTAGAGAAGGATGCTGAGTTGCATGCATCTGCTGTGGCACTCGGCAGAATGTGCTCCCTCAGGTTTTGAGCCCTGCTAACCACAGCTGTAAACCACCGGCTGGCTCAGAGCACAGCCAACCAGCTGGCCTGCCTGTGCAGACCACCCTGAAGTCACACTCAGTAATCATAGTCTCCTGCAGTCAGTGGTAAACGCTCATGACATAACAGGATGGTAAATGAAGCATAATAAAAGCTATCAAATTGAGACACACATAGCAACACAGGGGACAGCAATGTCCCACCTGTGCACTTCAGCGCATTTTGCTCCATTACGACTTCCTACTCATTATTCACCATGGAAACACTACAGTATCTCAGAGCCAGAACTGCATCCTCTGTTTACACATTCATTTCATATCCATTAATCTAGACATGGGTACAAATACCTGTTGCTGAAGCAAACCCTTTAAAACTCCTTTTAGCCAAGACAGGATCAGAGAGAAAAAGCACTGCGCGTGGTCATTCCTACTTCAACGCTCGTGCTCCATTTTGGTACCAAACTCATTCAGTGCAGACACTCTTTCCTGGAAACTAACTTACAGGATCTGAAAGAGAGATGCTGACAAATCCTACAGCATGCTATACTGCATTCTATTCCTGGAATGAGATTATTAACACCAATTTATTTCTGAAAGGAATGCTTGGTCTCTAGGAAGCAACTTTAAACCAGTTGCCAACGCATGAGACCAAAGTATTCTAGCTCACAGGTACTGTTTCTCAAGAAAGCAAATTTGCAGCAACTGCAAAGTACAGTTTGATTTATACCCCTCCTTTTCTTATTGTAAAGAGCTGTTTCTTTGTTGTACTGCATCCCTGGGCAATGGTTTTAGAAGCAGACTGCTCTCCCTGGTGTGTGGATTCTTATAATTTACTGCCCAAGTTAATCAATGACTAATATCTGATACTGAAAGACTATGATCTACTAAGAGTTACAAACCAAAACCAAAGAAAAAACCCAGACCAAGAAACATACCTCCAAAAATGCAGACTGTTATGTGTGTAAGAGCTGTAAATTACACTAAGTACCACAGATGCCCCTTTCTGAGGTTTGCACCCTTGCTCATAACTTGCATAGCTCAAACGCCTCCTTCCTCTGACAGAGTGGCCACAAGTTTGTTCCCTGCATAACTTCGGTACCAATTCAGAGGTAGAGCTCAGCCTGTGGTCTCTGTGCTGCACCACTGGCTACATTCATGCTGGCCATACCTGACAAACTAGTACCCACAGTCATCACCACATCTCATGACATGTCACAAATATCAGAGTTGAGTGAGACACCTCAGACTGGAAGAGGGGGAAGAGAGTGCTTAACCTACTACCTCTAAACTTCCAGTTTCTTCTAAATAGTCTGGAGTGCAATTCAAAGCTAATTTTATTTTTCTGTGACAGGTCTTGGACTGTGTCACTAATTTGACAGAAGGATTATTAAAAAACATAACCCCATCCTTTTTCTAGCATTTAAGATCTTTTCCCCACCACTGCTATATTCCTTTGGTCTATCATTGCAGTTGCTCCTCCCTAGATTAATGATTTGGCAAAAGAATTGCAAAGAGCTGTTCTGTTGCCTTCATGAAAGTCAATGAGCTCACAAACCTTCAGAGTACTATTTCTCCATAGGTTGATTGATCATGAAGTTATGAGTTTAAGGGAGAAACAAAAGCAGCTTTTCAGAAGTGAAAGTTAAATTTTACTTAAAATTAATAGGCTTTGCTTCCAACAACCCCCATATGAATCACCTAGAGAGTGTTTCATATTCACACACATTCCTGAGGATGCTGTTGCAACTACTGCTCCTCCTTTAAAGGTACTGCTGCAGTGCTGGAGAATCAGGAGCAGGGAGATTATGACCAGACATTCACACCAGAGGTGTTTATCGATTCCTGCCTTGCCATCACACCTTTTCTTGAGCCCCAGGCCCCTCCAGCAGCCAATCACATACTGTTTCTTTTCATCCTAAGCCTGGCACTGTGAGCAATTGCCTTCCATAATCTTTCCTTCTCAACCCTGGCATCCTGCTGACATGCAGCCCATTTGGCCACAGCCTCCAAATAGGGTGGAACAAACGTAACAGATTCAAATTTCAGACCTCACTTTGCTTTCTCAACAAAAGCCACTCAAAAGACAGCTGAGCATCTCATCAAACAAAGTATCATTTCTTCAGGCTTCCAAATAACTAAGAGGTGTTGAGTGAATTTGCTTCCTTATCTGCTGATGTGAAAATACAAAGTAGATCATCACTTGAGACTATTACAGTTCCTGCATATTAAAAAAAAAAGTGTTCTTTCATGACAAAGACTTTAAGACAAAGTTAAAATATTTACCCCTACCACAGATGTTTTGCTTCTGTGTGCAGCTACATATACCATGTATATTTCTGTATACATACATCTACATATATTTACACACAAGATGTTGTTATCTCTCAAAAGCTTCTCTAGACAGAAGCACGTAAATATAAGCAAATGTGGTAATTAATCCTCATGTCATTAAAACAAGAGTTCCCAAAATTACTAGGGGTTTACAGGCTTAATGAATCTGCATTCACTTCTGTTACATGAAGAAAACAAAATTAAACCTAGACGCACCAAATTTTCAATGTATGTTTCTACAGGAAATTTTGAACTACAGAACCTAAAAATCTGGCATAGGCTCTGCAGCAGGAATCTTCTAAGTATTCAGATTATTCAAACTTTAGCCAAGTGAAGACAGCATAAAAATAATTATACTGAAAATCATAGTCCAAACTATAAAGCCATACAAGGGCTAGACAGAGTAAGAAAGAGATCCTTTTAACAGTTCACATGTTTGAAGAGATAAGGGAGCTTGTAATCCTCAAATAATCCTTGCAAGAAGTACAGCAGTTTCCGTTTCAAATGACTGCCACATGCAGTCAAGTGTGCAATGCCAAGAAAGGAAATAAATTAAAAACCTTAAAGGAAGATACTGATTTGTAAGCAAAAACATGAAAAAAAAACCCCACTTTTTTTAAAGTTGTATTATTGTGGACAACTGGAACATTCAAATTGAAATGCACTCAGCTGAACTCTCCACAGCTTTCCACTATAAATCCTTTTGGAAAACAAACCTAAATACTCACTAATATTTTTTTCATCAATATGCCAATTTATTTTTTGGAAAATACAAATTTTATATTACTACACAGCTAAGCTCTCAAAACCATACTGGTATATCAGTGTAACGAACTTAATCTAAAAGTGTAGATAAACAAAAAAGTAAAAATAAGTAGAACTTACCCAAATAATAAAAGCAGGTTAAAAGAAAGTGTGTAAAGAAAAAACAGTTGTAATTGTGTTCTTATTTAGATATTCAGAAGACAAAACAAAAAATTAGTAAGCAACAGATTTTGTATGAATATAAAGAATAATTTTCAACAAGTCTTCACCTTCCCATGTTTTCCATTCTTTTCATTTTTCTCTTAGACCATTAGCTTCATGCTTTGCCTTCAATCATTTAAATCATAAACATGCAATCCCACTTATGAGCCACTCTTGCTGTCCTTTCAGTGGAACACAGAGAGGCTTCAAAATTAGTTATGCATTAATTTGCAAAGGATTCTAAAATCACTACCACTAGTAAACATCCAGACCACTATTTTAGTGATGTTGGTGGATTACTGCATGCTGAATTTCTTCAATACACTCCATCCCCAAGGGGGGAACAGAACACTGGGCACAATCTTCTTCCTCAAATCGTATTTTGTGTTTTCTGAAGCCTATGTTAACCACACAAGCAAACAAAACCAACAACCAGACAAAATAATACTTTTCTTCAATTAAATTGCTCACATAGAAGGCATGGCAACATACTCAGTAAGTCATGTATTCTTTGAGCAGTGCTTATGGCAACCTCTCTCAGTCCTCTGGTATAACAGATATTCCTAAACAAACAAGGTTGTGGTCTTTGTCCGAGGAGGAGGTTTGTTTAATAGTTTGGGTTTATTCAGAGCTAAACACAGGGTCAACCAACAGACCAAAAAAGAAAACCATCTTAGCTGCTTAGATGCTGTGTAAATCTAAACTTATGAGGAACCGTAAATCCACCAGGAAAAAAAAAAAGCTTTTTAGGCTTCTCTAATTCTTATATAACATAAGCAGGCATGACATCAGAGATCCCTGGGGATAATTCACTTTCCTGTTTTTGAGGAAAAAACACATAAAGAGCTTTTTGTCCTTGACAACCACATTTATTTTCTAAATATATGTATTACACATTTATTTTCCAAAATACCATCCTCATGAATATAAAGGAATAAAAAGATCAACTTCCACATAAGACTCTATACAGCTTTTGTTAATTTTCCTTTAAAATGAACTCTAAAATTAAGACTTAAAGAAATACTGTTTTAAGTAAGACTTCACCAGTTTTGGGGGTAGAAAAATATATTGTAAAATTATGGATGGGACTTGTAAATAACTGACAGGAATTTTTGAGCACTAGGTGCTCTATCACCAGGTGATAAAGTACATTCAGTAATGATACCACCTTATAAACTGAAAAGGATGTCTGAAACTTTCAATGTGAAATGCAAAAGAATGATGTATAAACCTGCAAACAGCTCCAAAAACCTAGCAGGGAACAGAGTACAACTACATAAGCCTTGGACTTCGCTAAATAAATGAGTATTCCAGTGTCACTCTCCTTTTGCAAATGGGAATATACACAAAAACACAAGACAAAAGCCAGACTGGCTGCACATAAATTATTATCTTGCATCTAAAATGCTGCAAGTATGAACGGTGGTGAATAAAACAATGGAGAGAGAAAAAAAAAATCACCTGCCAAAACATGCAGCTACTCAGCAGAAATCTGCATACTGCATGACTGCAACATTTACTGTTAAGAAAATAATAAAGCTAGATGAAAATATTTTGTTTGATTCATTCTTGTGAGCACTGTGCTACGAGTGGGTGTTCAGGCTGGATTTCAGAAGACTTAAAAAGAGGAAGAACTCTTCACATGAGGAAAATTGAGACAAGTTATTTAGAAATTCTCTCTTGTGTAGGTATCTCAGCAGTGTCGCAGCATCTCAGCATTTGCCAACAGGTAGATGACACCCTTTGCTTTGATGATGTAGGTACATTACGTTCTATAGCCCTAACAGACTATAGAATAAACCCAATTGAAAACATCCAAATAGACTGTAGTTAAATTTTAAAGACAGCAATATGAGTCACCTGCTGAAGGCAGAGAGTTATCCCCAGCAACTACAAAGGGAAAGTCATCCCTAGCTGGTCACATACATCAACTCTTCAGGAGTGATTGTGACAGTCTGTGCACAGCCCATTGTGTAAAGTGAACTATGCCAAACTGCAATACTGGGGGAAGCAAAATAAGCAATTCTAGTCATGAATCCAGACAGTCAAGCTGGCAAATCAGGATACAAACTGGAAAGAGCAAGCAAGGTGGCAGCGACACCTACAAAACACACTTTGCAATTTAAATAAGAATCAGTCTATTACAACTACACATATGCCAGCAGTACTGGCACTTCATCCAGGCATCTTTAAACCTAAGAGGCAAATTTAGGTAGATGGTTGGATACTACTAGCTGTCTCAAAGTGTAAGGAAGCCTGTGTGTGTCTGACCTGCCCACCTGTCCATGCAGGTCTTTTATCAACTGCCTCTCCAGCTCAAGACCCAATTTATTCCTTATAGGATTTATTAACTTTTAAATTGGGCTACAATAGCTTGCAGAGTCAAGAAAAATAAACCTACCTCTTTCTAACTAAATCTCAAACACAGTCCAGCATATCTACTTGAGGTTTTAGCATTCAAAACTAAGTATGATGGAAATTTTTTTTTGCCTTATGTGGTTTTTTTCCCCAGCCACGGTCAATAATAGGAAATATCTACATCTGTTCTTAGTTCACTTGCATGAAAAACATTTCATAAAATGAAAACAGATTTGAAATCATTTAGATTTCAATACTAAACCTTCAAAAGCAAATTACCTACGGAAAGTACATGTGTGGGTGTATTCCTGTTTCACTGCATCAACAGCCTTAATCAGGCTTGCATACTATTTCTGATTATGGTTCATTACATAAAATCACGTTGATAATGGTTCAGCAACAATGTTTCTTAACCCTTTCTGAAAAAGACAAATACTGTTCTTGCACCGCTTTTCACCCTTCATGTGTTTCTGTGAGGGATGACTTTCCCCAGCCACACATGACTTTGTAAAAGCCATCACTGCCAGTTTCAAACCACCGTCATTGGCTCGAACTATGCATCAGTGTAAAGGCTGCAGCTCCTCCCTGTGCTTGAGGATGGTGACACCTGCAGAATCCTCCTCAGCTCCACTTGCCACTGCAAGGCCCAGGTCCTTGCACATCCTCCCCAGAAAGCAGACTTTGAAGACTAATGCACCTCCCTGCTAACATGGAGCCGCAGTGATTTCCACTGCATCAGCTGGAGCCACATCTTCTGCTCACAAGCTGAGGGCCCTGCTAGGAATTCTAGGGAGTTTTTAGCATATTTTAAAGCCAAATGCGCCTTCTTTGATGCAGGGCTGCATTTTCTTAAGCATGCATACTTGCTATTTTGTCTACTCTTCTATTACTCTGGAATGGGGATTTTATCAATATCACATATTATCTGTTAGGCAGATCTGAAAATTACTTGAAAATGTCAGCAATTGTGAAACATAACAAATAATTTCTCAGTAGGATTTCTGATCGAAAAGGAATCATACCTGTAGTCCATGATATGCTTGTTACATTTCAAAATAAATTAAGTCTTCATTTCACCCTTGATTTCACTAGATGATTTTATACCTCCTTCCATTAAGGAAACATTGCTCAGTGATATCATCACTGTTGAAAGCAACTCATCTTTCTGTACGGAAACATGGAGCTTTTTCTGGGGAAACACTTTCAGAAAAATAGCTGTCTTTTATGACAAGATGATTCAGTAAACAGTCTGATGTTCGCCATGCTCAGCCTTCATTACAATGCAAAACTTCCCCTTGGTCACAATATCAGCAGTGTAGGACCTATTTTGACAAACATCCTTCACAAAATCTACCCCCAAAATGGGGGGTGTGAACACAAGCAAACATAGTAATGTAACACTTAAATCAGTGCTTTGCAAGTGCATAGAGTGACACCAGCAGACTTCTAAAATGCAGATTCTACATACTTTTAAGAACTCTTATGTTTCACTAGTAAGTCACAGGGTGTCAAGCCACAGCTTCTGAACCTAAAGAGAAATGTGAGAGGTGTCTCTCGCAAGATGAGACAAAACAAAAGCCCTTCACTGCCTGCAGGGCAACTGCTGAATTGCTACAGACCTGTGGAGAAGGGAGATTTCCAACTACTGATAAATCCAAGCAGATGGGGAAACCAGAGCTCCCAAAATATAATTTATCCTACCACTGAAGGAAATCCTCTTTAAAAATTACATAAGTTTAAGTCTCTAGGTTTTTACAGAAATATGCCACTGTAACTAAGCTTTCTTATGTGCATATAGGAGTTTGGAGGAGGGTTGAAGGGGGAAGAGAAAAATAAAAATGAAAAAACAGGCAGACCTCATCAGCTCCATTTGGATTGTATCCGTCACTAAACCACCTCTAATCCTCAAGCTTACCATGAGTGCAGCAATGAGATTACAGCAGACAAATCTACTTGCAGTAGGTTAAACACAACGAAAAGCTGTTACACCTAAAACCACTGTACGGCTAGTTCTACAGATACTTCTTTTCTCCACTCCTTTGTCCTTCATGCTAACCATACAGTCATCCTTTACCAAATTCACCGAGTCAGTTTTTTAAGCAGTGTGAGATAGTTCAAAATAAAACTGCCTGGTGAGCAGAGTTTCCTAAGATCACAGAAGTGCTTCAAGATACTAACTTTTATAAAGAAAGTATGTGGTTTTCTTCCAAGTAAAGCATTTAGATTAATTTCTGCTCACCTGTACTTCTATACACACTTGCCAGAAGTTGCATTGAGGATGGGCAATCATTTTAGTTGCAAATTTCAATCGTATAAAGTGTGAGGAATTAATCATCTCTGAAATTAAACATATGGAATTCTTCAGTAATTCATGACCTCAGAAGAGGAAGTAAATTTGAATTATTTTTTTCTTATTAGACCAAAACCAACACAATTACTGGAAGAAATTATACAGTGAAAAAACACATGTTTTTAATCTTTAGACTGCTGTACTTTTATTTTTTTTATTTAATTCCAGAAAGGGGTGGAGTGAGGGAAGTTATGTGCTACAAACTCATGGTGTGCCCACTGAAATACTACAAACAGCTCTCTTACTGGAGAAACAGAAAATTTCTATACAGCAACAAACAAATATGAATAATTAATTATAAATAATAACCATGACTTAAGGATGCAAAACAGAAGAAAAAGCGCTCAGGTAAGTTCATATATGAAAAATGTCATCAGATGCTTCAAGTGAAAATAGTTCAACATGAAGTTGAGGAAGTTCTTCAATCAGACTTCTGGAAACTAGGATAACATAGTGTAAGATGGGCAACTATCTGTTTGCTCCTACCTTTCTCTGCCATACAAACAGACACAGCACTTGTCTCATTCAGAACATGTCTTGCTATGTTCTTACCGAAGACTGAAGTATCAAGTTTTATTAATAAGTGAAATTAGCTGCAGAGAAGAAGTGCTTTTTCTTACATAAAGAGCAGTATCAAAGCCCTTAAAGACTGTTACACTTGCACTGGCTGTAAGTTCTGTGTTAAAAAGTTGGCTATTACTTCTGCATTGCAAATTTATCTCCCAAAATCCATGCTACTTCAATGCAGGGGCTTTAAAACAAGGGTCATTCAGTCAGAAGAGCCAATAATTTGAGGGGGGAAAAAAACCCCAAAACAAACCAAAAGGTAAAGAACATAATAGGAAATGTCTGGGGAGGTATAGCATAGATTCATTAGAACAGACTAATGCAGCTTCCGGAAACTAAACTACTTTTAAAACTAAATTAACTTCAAAATACCCATTTCAGACCATCATTTAAGCTATTCACATGACTGACTGCCAAATCACAAAAAATAAGCATTTTCATGTTTTGGCAGTTTGCAAATGTATGCAATCTGGCATCAGCACTACATCTAAACAGGTTATTTTAAAAGCCAGCTTGTGGATTTCTCCTATCACAGCAACTGCTCTAACAAAAAGTTCTTTCCCTGAAAGCCCTGTGAATCTAAACCACATACATTTAAGTCAAGTCTTCTCTGAATTTCCCCTAAGGGACACTTTGGCTCTGTCCTCAGTGATCACAGAAGTCTACAAAATCACACTCTCTAGGCTAACATTAGCTGGAGTGGCACCCTCTGCTCACAGCTCACAAACAGAAAACCTTTTGACAAAGCTGTGTGAGATAATAGGAAGATGCAAATAAAAAACAGAAGAGTGGAAAGGCACAAGATTATTTTAACAGTCAGAGCATCTGAATAATAAGAAAATGAACAGTGAAGAAAAAGGATATGCCTTGGAAAACAAGGAAACTAATACCTTCTTTTCCCTAGTGTTATTTATCCATTCATTCATCACAGCTACTAAATGTGAAAACGACTTCAAATTTCACTACAAAGCTTGCTTTCTAAAACAGAACAGAAAGTTTTGATTTCAAGGTGAAAAGTACGCTATATACCAGCAACAGTACCTACCTTAAACTGAAAAAGCTGCATACACTGGGAGATGTTAGAGAGCCGTGCACTGCTACTGTGCCACAGTACTATATAACTGAAAAAATAATTAAAAAAAAAAAGAGCTGTGCAAACTGCACTGGGAACAGACTGATATTGCCGTTTTTCAAACAACGTTGTTTTAGAATTGCTATAATAACTTCCCTCTCATACAAAGTCATTGCATCAACTCCCACTAATTCTATTTTACTTAACTTCAAGGACAAAAGTGGTAAGTTCAAAGTATAGCATGAGAAAATATTTTGGTTTTGAGTATATGTGGAATGTGAACAAAGCAAGAAAGTGCAGTGAGAGTAAAAAAAGCATAATGTAAGCTGCATGGAAGTGACATGCAAAGAAACTGGGATACTGCTGCATTAGTGCTAATACATATGAAAATTAAGCCAATAGATTTCCTTCCACTGCTCCTGCCAACGATCACCAGGAGATTAAAGCATCTGGGAATCATGGAGGAACATCCCTTTGAATATATGTAATAATCTCAGTTACATGATGCTAAAATTCTCCAGTTCGTTGCACTTTAGGGACCGAATATGATGATTATTGCTGCTTGTGAGAATTAAGTCTTTATTGAGTCTGGTTACATCTTTGTGAAAACTACTCATGTTCCTAGTACAGATTCAGAATTTTTTTTATTTTTTTTTTTGAGAAAGGGAAGAGGATTTTAATTCTTCAGTTCTTACTTAGCACTGTGTTTCCATTTAAATTACATACCCAAAGTAAATTAAGACAATCCTATCTGACTAAAGAATTTGTGGAAGGGATTTAAGAGTTGGACTCCATGATCCTTGTGGGTCCATTTCAACTCAATATTCTGTAACCATAAATGATTTGTGGATTAAATTAAATTTTAAAAAGAATATTTATTTTCAAGTACAGTGTGCTGGTTTTGGCTGGGGCAGGATTAATTTTCTTCACAGTGGCTGGTATGGGGCTGTTTGGGATTTGTGCTGAACACAGGGTTGATAATACAGTGATGTTTTTGTTATTGCTGAGCAGGGCTCACACAGGGCCAAGGCCTTTTCTGCTTTCTGTACTGTCACACTGGTGAGAAAGTTGGGGGTGCAGGGGAGGCTGGGAGGAGACACGGCTGGGACAGGTGACCCAACTGCCCAAAGGGATATTCCAGACCATCCGGCATCATGCTCAGTATAGAGTGAGGGGTAGAAGGAGGAAGGGGGGATGTTTGGAGTGATGCTGTTTGTCTTCCCAAGTAACCATTGCGTGTGATGGGGCCAGGCTCTCCTGGGGATGGCTGAGCACCTGCCTGCCCATGGGAAGCAGTGAATGAATTCCTTGTTTGCTTTGCTTGTGTGCATGGCTTTTACTTTCCATGCTAAACTGTCTTTATCTCAACAGAGGAGTTTTCTGGCTCTCACCCTTCTGATTCTCTCCCTGATCCCAGCGGTGGGGGAGTGAGTGAGTGAGTGGGTGCGGGGGTCTTGGCTGCTGGCTGGGGTTAAACAATGACAAGAGTAATTCAGAAGTTTCATTTATTTCCCTTGTATGAACACTATTTTCATTTTGATACACAGTACACATTAACCCAAAGCACTAGTGACACCAGCAGAACCCAACTCACATCCACTACGACACATCCCTCCCTACCTCACATGTGCTCAAAGCAAGGGGTCAGAGCTCCATTAACACACATTCACAAAAGTAAACAAAAGCATCAAGAACACAGACCACAGACCTAACACTGAACTTCATAAAGGCAGAAGGCAGAGATTATGTAAAAGTTTGAGAAACAATAATGACTACTACTCATGAAGGCTGTGCTACACTCAGAAAGATGAGTTTCCAGTTTTAAAAACTAAAATGAAAAGTTCCTAAATAGAAAACTATTTAAAATATTAATAAGAAAATTATTTAACTGAAATAGTTATATATCAGCACAGGAGTTAAATTGTATTTACTTAATATTCTATAAAAATACAGCTTTATCATCACTGATACAGAGGAATTTCTATACAGACAGGCAAAAAAAAATTGAACCTGCATTTGTGGGAAATGAATCACTGGAAATAAATTACTGTACAGTTTTTGAGGTGTAACAATTTGGTGAGCAGTCTGAACAGATTATTACTGATAATGAGAAGAAATGGCAGCAATAAAGTGCTGTACTTTTAGGCTATTGATTGTTACAAATATTATTTTAGACAACTAACTTCCAGCAGAGAGGCTGTAATAGCACACAGTTCCTGAGGCTAATGGTCAATAGTTAATCAGCACAGGAGAAAATGAGCAGAGAGAAGCCATTGGTGCATACAGAGATTTACCAGACACCTTGAAACACGCTGGTAACAAGAGCAGGGAGAAAGCAACTCTTCAGTAACAAACAGCATGTTTATGCGTGAATTGGCAATATAAATATTTTATTAACCATACCACTGTTCAAACCAGAACAGAAGTAAGCAGACAGTATTGTACTGCTATACTTTGCAGTTCAAGTAAATTTCACATACAGTGGAAACTTAGAAGTCACACTTCTGCATTCTTAGATAATTTGAGAATTTTTTTAAGTCTTTTCCAAACACTCCCATGCTGTCAGGTAAAAGCTTTATGACTGCCAAGCTGAGAACACTACAAAAATGCAAAGTTCCTACAAGTGGCTTTAAAAACTTTCATCTGGGCAAGAAAAGGAGAAGATTCAATTATTCCTTTTGTTCCTTCTGGTTATACTCAGAACTTCATTATGACCTGGTGACCCTTTCAATCAAACTCCTTTGTTACATACCGCCAACAACTCGGAATGTCTTTTTTTGAGAGCAGATCATGATGTCAAGCATCAAGGTCAAGAAATCCCAATCAAACTTTAGGCTCATAAGCACCTGGCTTAAAAAAATTATTTGTTTTCCAACCTTACTCACTGTACTACTCTGCATAAAAAAGCCTTCTTGGTATAACTTGAATCAATATTGTTCACCACTAAGGAGCTCCCACTATCAGCAGGTTCCAGTCTTGGTGAGAGAACACACTACTGTGGTATGCAGCATGCTGTGCACTATTTCTCTGATGAAGTCACTAGCCAAAATAAAAATAGACAATCTTAGCAGTATGGATTTCTCTTCAGGACAGGGGTGCCTTCTGTATCTTTTTACTTTATATATATAGGAAGAAAGGAAGGTATTGTCAACCATTAATGCAAGACTGAGAAAAATCCAGTGTGAAACAATCCACAAGTTCATCTTCCACTTTAAGAAGCAAACATGAAGGTCTATTCAGTGTAATTACATACATTTATTTCCAACTGCATTTCCATTACCTCAAAACCAGTGTTATTTTCTTTTTCTCCAAAATCAGGGGCCACAGTTGATTTCTATATCCCTGACAAATACAAATGTGCACACATTCATAAATCAAGAAAACTGGTTTTTTTTGTGAAGTAGAGACAGAGACTTTAGTCAGTGGTTCTATTAACATCACCTACACTTCCAAAGTTTTCCAAACAAAATTCTGGTTCTATGATTCCTTACAGACTGAAAACATACACAATTCCATAAGTTGCAAGGTCCTGCAGCTGGCTCCACAGACCAATTATTTTACAAATATTTACGGTGCTTTAACAACTGCTTTTCATTTATAGAAATTGAGGTAGCTATGAACCAGAGGAGAGAATTAATCCTAATTAGCTCTCATCCCAACACCAAAAAGAGCTGCATCATCACTCTGCAAAGACTTCTCAACTTAGTGCTTGATTAAGAGTTCCCCTGCCGGGAACTCTTTATTTTGAGCTCTTGTCTTGTGCTGCCGTGAGCTTCCTGAATAACCCCATGTGTGTAACAAGCTTCTCAAAGAAGGCTGGGATAAAGGAATCAATAAAGTTACAGAAGATTCCTGTCAAGTAATTGGTCATGATCGTAGTACTCACAAAAAGAGGAGCAGTTTGGGTAACTGCAGGATCAGGAGTATGCCAAGCAAAATACCCCATGTTCTGCTTTGTAACATCTTTTCCTCTCTTTTCTTGTCTTAAATTCAGTGGGGTTTATGTTTCAGGATTTATTTTTTTTAAATGCACTCCAACACTGATAAATCAAAGATCACTGAGGAGTTTCTATGAAACCAAGCTGTAAGCTCCAACTTTCAAGGTAACTTAAAGAAAACCCTGAAACACCACAGGCTGCAGTAGAGCAAACTGGACTAAAAGAGATGGACAAAATAGGATTTGGTAGGAAGAGGACATATAGATGGAAAGAAAGTATCCCATCACCTCTTGCCCTACAGACCTTACTCACATTAGCAGTGGTTGCCAAGACCAACAGGCCCCATTTATTTGTACAGTCCTGGTGCTCTCCTCTGCCCAGCACCTCCACCTGTATAGCCTTGCTGCTCCATGAAACCCCTCAGCCAGAGTCCAGCCTGCAGATGCAGCCTGCCTGGCAAAGCAAGGGGCAGCAGCACGCACAGCCACCCAGGATTGGTGCAGTCTAGATTTTACCCAGCTCTTTACCAGTGAATGTCTGGACTGTTCCTCTGCTTAACTACCAGTTTCAAAACAGTTTACACCATCCCAGGAGTTTTACACCTCTTATCGATGGAAATCAGCAGCCAGTTAATATAATATCCAAGATGTTGGTGGATGCTTTCTTTTTCCCTTTTGGAGAGGGAAGAGTAAAAGAAAGGGATTCATGGCAAATCTAGTCACAAAAACCTCACTTCCTTAGCAAATCCAGACTGAATGCAGGTCCCCTACAAAAGATCCCCTTGAAAAATGAACCGACAGACTAGGGAAAGTATTTCCATAGTAGGAATTCTGGTATGTTGACAAAGAACAGAAAGTTCCAAAGGAATACTTGTCAAAGGACACAATCTAACAGAGCACGAGGAAGGCTAGGAAATCTTCGCGTGACAGGGCTGCTTTTCACGTGTCTTTAAACGTGAAGCCACTAGCTGCTAATTGATAAGAATGGAGGAGATCCCACCCAACACCTGCTACAGCAATTCCATTTAATAGCAGTCCTTCACCAGCTCTGACAATTACTCCCACGCTCCCCTGTGAGAGACTAATAGTTTGCTAAAAATAAAACAGATTAGCATGTACAGCAAGCTGCCCGAAATGTACACTATTTGACAGAAGGCCGTATTAATCAACCTTGTGGTGAGCTGATGTCCAGATTTCATTTCAACGTATTTCATCCCACATATAGAGATTTGGGTGCCTGGCTGAAACAGTAGGATGCAGTATTATTTTTTGCTCATTTTATTGTTTTCTACAGCCTGCATTTGAGCATGCAGTAAAAATGTTCATACTTATGCAGTGGGGAATAATTCAGTACCAACATCAGTTTGTGTAGAGCAGCTGCTAAAAGCTGAAGTTGTCAAGAAACATAAGGTGACAAAGCAGGATACAACACCCCCCAACTGCATCAATTAGTGACATTTTCACTAGTATGGGAATCTTTAGCAAGCAGACCAAGGCTTACCAAGTCACAGTGGCAGGGAAGGATGGGAAGAAGAGCAGAAAATACTTTTATAGATTTTTCTGAATATGATATATGTCAAAACGATCAATCAATAGCTTGCATGTAGGATGCAAGTAATGAAGACTGTATCACTCTTCCAAAGGAATTGTTCATATATGTTTTAAAATAAAGTTGAATAGTCATTAAGTAACTAACAGACCATAAAGGCAGCCAATATATGAGAAAGTATTTTTAAAAACCATGTACTTAATTAGCTCTGTAAGAAAAGGTCTAACTTTACAATGAAAAAAATTACACAGATTTTAAGCTCTGCCTCATGTTAAATATGAAGAAAATAATCTAAATTTACAGTGGAAAAAAGACAATCTTTTCTCAAATACAGAAGATAAGATGCTGTATACAAAAAACTCCAACCCACAAACAACCTTGAGCTTGTTTTATGGAAGCAAGCCAAATGAATTCCATGCTTCAAATCTACAAGATATGTGTGTCACACAGAAGAAATACTTTACTATAATTATAGTTGCTCTTAAAAGAGAGTAACTGTCATATGAAATGATTACTGGCTTACCTGGTCAAGTGGGTTAGATTAAGAAAACACATCAAGAACTACAGGTCCAGATTTCTCCCTCAAAGATAACAAGAAATTTTCTGCCTGCCTAGGAGGACAAAAATAGGCAGAATTCCATTTGTTTTTCAGCTGTATGAAAAATTTACCTTTTAAAAAGAAAGGAGACATCATGGATGAGACCACTGGCAACAAATACATCTTCCTTTACAACTAGGATAGCACCAGATCATAGGTGGCAGTGTCAGAAGGTGAGATCAGACAGAAGACCTGAAGAAAATAGAGGCAATTCCATAAGAAGAGAAAGGTTAACGGGCAAGAGAACTGCAGCCTAAAGGCTGCTTCTTAAATCACGCTCCTTGCTGCCACATGTTCACCTTCAACAGGTGACGTACAGGTTGAGTGAGTGATACTACAGCATTACGCAGTTCTTCCCCATCGGCCTTGACATGTAATGACCAACATCTTGTTTTAACAATCATTACGTAGAAGATATATCCATCACTTTCAAGTCACATTTTCTTTAGTGCCTTTTATTTAGTCTCACAGGTGCCAAATACTTTTTACTATCTTCAGTGGAAAATAGTTCAAAAATCACCAGAAACATGATAATTAATATTTAACATTAATGCATCACAAAGAGGGGATCTTTCATTATGGACAAGCTTGAATTGAAGGATGAAGGTATGACATGATAGGGATGTAAAGTTTCCAATCCCACAGAAACTATGAGGCTATTTATTTATACTTCAGCATTTGTGCTTGGGCAAGAACTACCAAATAAACTGCATTAGTGTGATACTAATGCTTCTTGCTATTAAGACTTCCATTGATCTCATCAGCCTCCATGAAGACAGCATGGAGAAAGTTGCAGTGGAAAACATAAAGCACAGATTACACATAATTCTTGTCCAAGTCAGGTGGTAAACTGAAGTACTAAAAGAATCAAGTTTTAAGATTAGTTTTTACTTTTCATGATTTTCTTCTTCTAAATGTTTCTACTGAAGGGAAAGAGAGAGGAAAAAAAATAAGGAACCCACCAGAACATCAGAAAACCATTAGTTAAATGGTCTGCAAGGCTAACATCCATCTCTCTGTAAAAAGAACCTCTACAGAATAACTGTAATCCCTACTAGGACAAATTACATTTTACAAGAAAGAAAGAAGTAACTTAAGACCAAATTGGCAAATGTCACAGTTACCACAAATATATTACCACCTTGTTCACAATTAAAGCCTCCCACATTATTATTTAGCACGTGGCAAATAATTTTTTTATTCTAAAGCTTGTATTGATTGCAGATAATCTTCCTGTTTCAAAAAATATTGGTATGCTCAAATAAAGTCCCTTTATTGTATTTTACTATTGTTCAAAAAGATGTCCCCAATTTCTGTTTGACACAGAAAAGCAAATTGCTACAGTTTATATTCAATTTTATATATAGTATCACATTTTGTTTCAATCAACTGGGATTCGGTTTAGTATTTAAGATAGTGGAAAACATGTTTTTATCTCAAACTTGACTGCAATATTAGAGTGACAGAAGCTTTTGACACAGGTACTGGATGAGCCAGTCAGGGTTCATGCAGAGCTGGATCTGCTCTTCACAAACCAGGAAGGCCTGGCTGGGGATGTGATGCTCAATGGCAGCCTTGGCTACAGTGCCCAGATAGAGATAGAGAGGTGGTTAAGAACCTGAGGGAAATGACACAGTAGTAGAGCACACAAACATGGACTTTGGAAGAGGTGGTATGGGAAGCAGAATTTCTTGGCTAAATAGCCAGGCCCTGATTGAGTCTGGGAAAAATAAAACTACATAAAGGAGGCAGAAGCAGGCAGGTACTTGCAAGGAAGACTTTGGAATCATTGTCCAAGTATGAAGGCAGTGTCAGGAAATTCATATATGATACAACCATAACATGGAACCATCAGTAATTTAAGACATCTAAGTAACTTGGGATGAAAACAGAATCACTTTAGTAAACGGAATAAGAAATTAACAAAAAGGCTGACAGAGCCAAGAGATTTCAAAAGCAACTTTGCATCTTGATCCTTATTGCTACAAATTCCTCTAGCCTTCTGCCCACCCCCCAATTCCTTTTGTTCATAGAAACTACAATGGAACAACAACTAGTCACTTCCTACACTGGAGATTCCAAATCTCAAAGCACTGAATTATCTTCCTGTGTTTCCCTCTGCCACCCGGATTTCAAGGGTATTCCACACAGGTCCCTAACTGTTCTTCTAACAGACCCTGATGTACAGAGATACCCCATAATCCACTTCAGAAACACCAGATCAACAAGTATTAGACCTTACAGAAGAAGGCTTAGAGAAACAGATTTTCCCCTTCCCAAATTGATTACCCAGTCATTTAAAGACATGGGTGTACCTTATTTCAGGCAAAGATCAAACACCCTAAAACCTTACCCTGCTTTATATTACCACCTATATTAGCTTAAAATCCGAGAATGAAAAGAGAAAAAAAAAATTCACACTGCTGTTCCATCTCCAAGTGACTGTAAAAGACCTACAACGATAAAACCTTCATTTGGAATTGGACAAACAATAAAACTTGAAGCCTCCAGCTCATAAAGGACTAGCAGAGGAAGGCAGAGAGAAGGTTACATTGTGGCTGTTTAGATGCAAACTATTGGCAAGTTGCTGGAAAAGCTACATACACTTCTCTGTTTTAAAAAATTAAAACCAAAACCCAAACAAAAACAGAAGAGCCAGCCAAAACAGTTGCAATTATACTGGCAAATATGGTATAACTAAGTTTTCAGAGTGAGCTGGCAGCAATGAGAAACTTCATGTACAGCAGATTAATTTTTGAAGCTGAAGATTGTATGATTCAGCCTGTACTCATCATTTCTATGAAGACATCGTTGTGCTGCTGAAATGTCAGCTCCTCAGCCTCAGCACGCAGCAGAAATTGAAGCGCAACATTTGCTTTCTTTCATAACTTAGCATTTTGGCTTGAATTCTCAGTAGCTGTGTCCTTTCTGCAAGTTTGAAGTAAAGCCAGTGCAGCACTCTACCCTCCAGAAAGTCACAATGGAGAACAGGTTATTTCCCACCGTCATGTTCTCCTCCTCCAACTACTGGTAAGGCCCTTAACCAGCTGTGCTCCTCTCCCACCTTCACAAGCCAGTGCCACAGAGTTCAGCATTTTAACAGAAGTGCTTCCTCATCAGCAATAATATGCTTACTGTCCCTTAAAGGCAAAGTATTTGCTAACACCCTAAAAGGCACAAAGAGTAAGCACCAGAAACCAGAATAATTCAGAGACCATTCCATCCCTGGTTTTTGGGTAGGTGTTTCAGACCAGCAGTTTTCAGTACAGGCTAAGAAACCATCATGTAAATATTCAAGCTGCAATTGAGGTAAGTATTCAAGTTGCAGTTTATCACAGTGCTACACTCCTGTAAGGCCTAGTAACATCTTGGATGGTTTAAGACTTCACTTTTTTTAAAGACTGATAACAGACATGATGTTTTGTATGTCCTCCTTCAGACTCAATCCAGATTTACACATTAATAAACACTACACCTCAAGTTAGCTTCAAAGTACATGCCATTCCTAAACATTTCACTGTGTTTATCAGTTTAATATTTTCGTTTCAGAACAAAAGCCATTAACAGAATTACCATATTCCTCCTGAGGTTTTACTCCGCATATAATACACTTTCAAACATAAATAGCAAAGGAAAAAAAATACAAAACCTAGCCCTCAGCATGCATTTAACAATTATCCTGTGTTGTTATGGAAATTATGAAGAAGCAAGAACAAAAGGGGGGGGGAATTCCTCTGCAAATCCTTCTGTAAGTTCTGCAGATATGTTATTTTCTTTGTTGTACATACAAATGAATGTGGTGCAGTATAGTCCTAAGCATCACATCTTTCCCTCTTCTTCCCTCCCTCCCTTCCTCACTCCACCAATCCTCATCATCCCCCCCACCCCAGAAGACACAGACAAACATTTTAGAGTGTTAATGGAGATACTGAAGCAGGAAGCTGAAGCAAGACTGGATTCCTCTATAAGGAGGGTGGGTACTCAGATAACTGTTCCTTGAGACCATTCAATTCCCAAATCTGTCCTTTAAGAGGCTCCCAAGGAAACGTCTTCTGCAATTTCTATGGATCCCACAGCCTGAAAAATATCAGAAAACCCTAGAATGGCTAAAAAAAGGCAGAACTATTCTCTTGCAGGGTTCTACACAGAAGAGGAATAAGCCAAGAGCTCTCTTTCTACCTTCTGTGTCCCCGCTTTCAAAAGTTTTGGTAAAGATATCCCAATTGTATCAATACCCAAGAAAACAAAAAGCCTAATTAGCTACATACAGAGCAATAGTCTGTTTTACAAAATTTGAGATGAAGTGTCAAGAAGATTTATTTGACTATATATATTTATTAGGAAGTTATGGATGGGGACACGAATTTATGAGTTTATGTGACAACCATAGACTCAAATATTAACTTTAGCCAATCCATTTTTTTTTTCTTTTTTTCGGGTGGGGGGAGGTGTCATTTTCTGGAAGTACGTATCTTCTGTTTTAATTTCAGTATCTCCACAGCAAGTATCAAAAAGCTTTTAATTATAGAATTATTAATAAAGATATCTGCATGACTACACATGAGAAAAGTTGATGATGTTTCCTGCAGAGAGGAAATCAGGTTAATAGTATGACCAATAGTAGGAAACAGAATCTGTAGAGACTGTACCTGCTGATACACTATTTCAACTTTCGAGATCTCCTTTGTGTAAATACAAACTATTTTTTTAAGCCTCAAAGATTACCACTTTTCTGGAAAAATTTGCCTGAGGAAAGTGAAGAAAGGTCCCATTCCTAACAGCATCTTGCAAATATTAAGTTACTACATGAGATTCTAAGCACCTATAGTCTAAGTTCAAAGCACATGCTTTTTTTTCATTTTTCATTTATTTACACACACACAAATTGATTGATCTATCATTTGTCTGTTTTAACTGCTTAACCAAGTAACTAGCAGGAGCTTTATAAAGAGGTAATATAATCCATATTAAGGGGGGAAGAAAGTGCTTCTGTTTTAAAGATATGCAGCATGTACCATCATACAAACTACCAGGATTCTAGGAAGGTTACGGCGTATCTGCAACTCAGACAATTCATGCTGTCCTTCAATGACTAACTTTAGAGCCATCACTTTAGATACAACTGCAGCCAACGTCTTCCAAAATACATCAGCAAAATGTTGCACACTGTACCTAAAGTATGCCATATTTAAATAATGAAAAAGGTAAGACAGCTTCCATAATTGTGACCCTTAAAGATACTTCAGCAAGTGTAGCTCAGACAGAAAAATGCTAATGACAAATATAACCTTGAAACATGAGAGTAAGAGACAATTATTAATAGAAGGCTAATTTACAGTCTTGCTTTATGTAATACACAAAACTGCAGTAAAATCAAAGTTCACTAACATCAACAATGTACTTCAGAATTCCACCTAGGCTGCTGATGGCAAGTGTGAAAAACTCTCAGAATTTTTAAAGCATTTTGTTAATGGCAATAAGACATGAGCAAAACCAGAAACTTAAACAAACCACCATCTCAGAGGACTCTGAAACATGAGAGGGACAACAAAGGGCTGATTTGAGGCATGTGAAAGCACTCATGATTGGTCTCTTCCTTACACAAGCAATAACCCTGTTTAGAAAATTCAAGTCCCAACCCTTCTCTACACCCTTTTGCTCACTGCAAAGACCTGACAACCTAGACACACTGAATTCCTGCACATCGGCCGATTTGGGAATATTTTCATCTGATACAGTCTTGGACAGGAATAAGTGGATTCAGTGACAGGAGAAGAAAAATTGCAACAGACACCAGCCAAGTGAACTGTTAGGAAACTCAAAAACCCACAGAAATTCCCACCAAGGAAAGATCTAAGTAAAAAAAGCTATCTCAGACAACATTTCACATACTCTTTCTCCTCCCAAGCCTCCAGACATTTGGTACATACATTTCTTCTCAAGTCTGGTCTTTCTTCCCTGATGTTAAATGATACACACAAAAAAACATGAGAAAGAAAGAGTCTAAAAAGAGCATGTACCAAAGATGCATTTTCAAGGTTTTAGCAGTTCACTACATTACTGTCCTGATGAAAGCCCTCCCACTGTAGATTGGGAACACACAGTTGTCTGTTTACACAGCCCACAGTTCTGTTTGTCCCAGCAGCAGCACAAAGTGATGATGCTGAGGGCAACTGCATACTCTAGGAGGGGAAGAATCAGAGGTGGCTAGAGTCTTCCTTCCCCTCCTCTGTCCTCACAGGGCACATGAGTGCACTAGGTATTTCAGATCCCAGTGCAGGTCCACTGACCAGTACTAAGCCACCACATTAAAGTTGGTACAGAACTCTGGGTTCCAGACAGGCCCTCAAAAGTAATTTTCAGGCACTAAATACATAACAGTTTGAAGATCAAATTACTGTGCTGATCAAGGATTCTTCTCTGTCAATAAGCAGTGGCATAGACCAAACAACAGTATTGTTAACATACAAAAAAGACAATCCATATTTTTAAAACAATGATCAAGTTTAACACAGCAAAGCAGGAATAGAAATTGCTTTTAAAACCAGCAGCACAAACGTTTACCTGCTGCCAAATTAGCAACAGTTTACATCAACAGAAAAATTAACTGCATTATAAAATAATCTGAGCACAAAACAAAAACTATACAACCTACACTTGAAATACAGCACAGCATACTATCGACTAGTTACCAATTTTTCAAAACATGCAAAGCAAAAAGCATAGCACAGTACAGTTCATCACAGTACGATGTCATCACAGGTCAGTTCAGACAACTGATGTTCCAAGCAGGCGGCTGAATCCATTCAAAGAGTGAGTACAGATCTGGGTGTGCAGCTCTAGACCGCGCAGAAGTACCGAGCGGCAGCACGAGGTGAAGCACAAAAAGCAGACAAACAAGCAGAGTGTTTCAAAGAGAAATGCACAAAGCCATAGTAAAGGACACACAAGACTGACATGGTAACACAGAAAACAGGGCAGAACTGTAGTCAAAGCAGTACACTTTACCAGAGAGATACTCCCTCTCTTATAGCTGACATGACTATCAAAGAGCAGAAAATGATAAATGAGTGGGGTGGTTATTTATTTAGCAGATACAGCGTTACTTTCATGCCAACATGAAATACTTCACCCTGTCTGTAGCTGCCTTCCAAGACTTTTCCATGCAACATGAACTACACTAAAAAAATTCAGATGCACCAGGAAGAATGGCCACAGAAACTTCAAAGTGAGACACATTCAGTTTAACTGTAAAGCTCCACAAGTGATTTAGTACAGCAGAACACAAACACAGGTAAATGCATTACGGTTATTTTAAGCATCCATATCTCAAAACCATAAAATCAAGAAAGGTAACTCTCAAGCAATCAAAACTTCAAATATGCTCTCCTTCTTAAAACTAAGATTTCTCCAGTTCAAAGTGCAAAATGTCAGCATGCCCATCTAGCTTTGTGACCTGCCAAACATATTAATATTTTAAGCAAGGATAACTTTATGGGTAACTCGTCATGAAAGGTATTCTGAAGAATACATCATCAGCATTAAAAGCTGGGATATCAACACCACTTATCATGAAGATGGTCAAAAACATCTACTGCAGAACCTCATTTTCGTTGACTGAAACTTCCAGTCTGAGCAGACATATTTACAAGTTCTGGTTTATTAAAGGAGCATGTCACATTAATAGCAGTTAAAAAATTATTCTCTATTAATTATTGTTGTCATGTCCCATATTCCTGCACACCAGACACTGGCATTTATTGCCAACTCCGGGGAAAAGACTAGGCAGGTGACAAACCTAATAACTGAAGACGTCAATTCGAGAATCATAAGAAAAAAACTAAGCTATTTATATTATAACTATCACATACATAGTATGTACAACTTCATATCCCTGTGGCTGATAGATCAACTATCTACAAGCAGGAAGATATTCTACATAGCTCACTGGACACAGAAAAGAAAATTTCCACTAGGAAGGAGGACTTAAACATCACCATACAGCAACCATTCCACAACAATTCCAGTACAGTGCAGTATTGGCAAAAACACCACAAAAAATAATGAATATCTTGCCAAAAGGGGAAAAGGTGGCAGATTTTACCAAATGAAAAAAATCATATGCATAAAGCCAATCTATGAACCTCTCCAGTAAATATATACATAAAACTACTGCAGATATCTAAATAAAAGAACCCCAAAAATCTGGTAAGCATCTTTAAATTTAGTCTCCTACTGAAAGCGTAGTTTCAAGAAGAAGGGTCTCAGAAATACATCTATGCATTTAACAAAAAATTTAATAATTTCATTCACATTCACCTTCATTTTGGCAGTATGTCAGGATACCACTTGTGCATAAAAAGATCAAAGTTCTTGCACAGACCGTGATTTATTATGCTGTTTAAATTGGAACAAGCAACTGACACTTTTCATTCTTCCACTGTGCTGTGAATTTTACTGTGCATAATGACTGCTTGAAAAGACCAAGCTATAACAACAGTACTACTGAACTGAATTTCCTTTCAAAAAATTGCCTGTGCAGTATTATCATTACAGCCATAACTTAATTTATTAATAAAGTACTTCAGGGACCCCAGTATTTACTTCACTGCTCCTCACAACTGCCAATGAGAACAACAGTAACAGAGCATCAGGACACCAATTTTTTTTTTAATAGCACTTTTGTATTAAAACTAATGGAATATTAAAAAAGCAGAGTCAAACATATCACTTCACAAGAGAACTTCAATGCCAGCAAGGAGCTTTTGTTGTTTTAAATAAAAGAAAGAAAAAAAATTTTGCTGAACACATTTTTGAATGCTTTAAGGTCCACAAGGAAACTGCATATACACAACCCTGAAGACAATAATAACTTCTGTGGGGTTTTTATAGAACATAGAGGAACCATGTTAGAAACAGGATTATTCTGCATGTCAGACAAATTCATTAGTAGATCAAAAAGAAATGGTCTTTTTGATTGTTATTACTGTTTTTATTCTAATGCTACCAACATAACTTAAAAATGGACTCAGACCAAAAAATTCTAAAGCAATACAATTCACAAAATATCAAATTCTTTTTTCAGTCCAAGATACCTAAAATACACCAAAATCTACTTTCCATATCACAACAAATACTTTCCAAGCAGTTTGGGTGTGAAGCAGAAGGGAAGCAGCAGCTGGAGGCTCGGAGACAGCTGAGCATCTGGTAGAATCGATTTCCTGAACACCGTAACATTGCACGTGCCAGCCATTAGTGAGATTATTCACTTTATAGAAGTAATGCAATTTGCTTGCTGCAGTCTACAGTTTCAAATGCTGAAAATTCTCACTAAAAGAGGCATGTGGTATCTTCAGCAGTGCAAACCAAAAAACCCCAAAGTTGAACCATGCTCTCCAGCAGCTTCATTAGGATGCACTAAAAAGTTGTGCAAACTGCAGGGCTAACAGTGAGTAATCATTACAGCAACATCATACTGAGCTAAAAGTAGAAAATGAAAACACCATTTCCCTACAGAGAAACAACAGTCTCACTCATTGTTTAAGAACTTAACGAAACACAAAGATAGATCTTAACACTTTCCTACAGGTAAAGAAAGGAACAGATGGAGATCACAGATCATGTTTTCTCTGTTGTCTATTCATATTATCAGCTGAGAGACACCATATCAAATGGAGGACTGATGACAAACAAGATAAGAGTGAATGCTAAACAGACAAGGATTAATTTTTAGAGGGAAATAAAAAAAAATACACTTTTTTTTCAGTAACAATTTTTTACAATGTTTATTTTTAAGGATTAATTAAGACTCAAATACTTGCCTAATTTTGCTGTAAAGATGAGAAAAACTAAGGAGAGCAGGATGTGGCATGCCTCTTGAACATCACAAAGCAGTTAAAATAGCCCTTTGCTGGTTAAACAGCTGTAAAAAGCTGTAAGCATCTGATTCACTTAGCAGAAAACAGACCCATGGAACCAGTGCACAAATACTACAGGCTCTCCGAGCCCCATCAATATGCCTCAGGCTTGATCTGCATACAGTCACCTTCTGGATCTGGCATCACTAATCAACCTAGCTCCCCAAATTGCCACAGACCTGTACTACTCTTGTTTCCTTCATAGAACCATTCCATTAAGAAACTGTTGAACAGCTTTCAGCTACAGCTATTTCCCCCCCTCCCCCCCTTTCAACCTGTGGGTGACATTATGACTAAGAAAATTGTCTTTAACAGACCTCTTAACAAATACATTAAAGATTAAAGTTGTGTAAAATGTTTACAAAGATTCTTGATAAAACCTTAAAATGCATTTTCATTTAGCCATTAAAAAAAGCAAATAGTATTTATTATACATTAAGCACTACTATGCCCTGAGGTTTCCTCTTATAGCTCTCACATGTAAATGCGACTGATGAAATGGATATGACTTAGCCGAGGCAGAAGCACTGGATAGGGAAATGTTTCATCCTCCCTGGGATGCAACACAGTATCATGCTTCTGCTGTTTCTGCTTACGGATAATTGGTTCCTGCGAGGGTGGTGTTTAATTATCACCAAAGACATCCACTCATTTTACAAACTGAATAATGCAAACCGCACAGGTAAGCCCTACACAAGGAGCACTATAAAGGTGATTTCCTCACTGCACAGTAATGGAAAGTCTCAAGGGAAAAAGCCGATTAAGATGCTGTGCCACCACAGTCAGGGCCAAATTCAAGATGTTGAGGAGGCTTGTTGTTTTACCAGCATTTTTTACATGCATTGATTCACAGCACTGCATTTCCCTGAAGATCTACAAGTAACCTAAAGGAGGTTGTAGCAAGGTGGTGGTTGGTCTCTTCTCTGCAGGAACAAGAAACAGGATAAGAGGAAAAGGTTTCAAGTTGTACCAGAAGTTTAGACTGGATAATAGAAAAAATTTCTTCACTGAAAGGGTTGCCAAGCATTGGAACAAGCTGCCCAGGAAGTGGGAGTCACCATCCAGGGTGGTATTTAAAAGATGTAGATAAGGCATCTGGGGACATGGCTTACTGATGAACTTGGCAGTGTTAGGTTATTATCTTAGCAGTCTTTTCTGACCTAAACAATTCTGTGATTCTATAATCACTGGCAGCATTTCAGAGGAGAGGACAGGGCTGGAAGAAAGAAGTGCAACAGCCACAGCATGGCTTTGAAACGCTCCTGGATGTGAAACAAAAATCCCCATGTAAAGTACAAAATGTAATTAGGTGGAAAGCACACTGCCTTCCCTCTTCTCTCAGATGAAAACAAATGATGAAAGCTCCTGCAAAGGAAAACACTTTCTTCTACAAAAGACAGAAGGGAAAAGCATTAAGCCTATACTGTCACAGCTACTGTGCATGTTAAAATTACCACTTACAGACAGACGTCCTTTCTGCCCTATTTTATGGGGGATTGAACAACCACCTTCTTAAATTCAGATGAAACTCTTACTTGGGAATTCTGCTGCATTCTTTGCATGCAGATCTGACACCAGAGTGCAGGTGAGCCTGTGCCTGCAAATGGACACAGACAAGAGACAGCACCTCAGGAACCAAGGAACCAGCCCATTTTGGGGCTGCTGCTGCACAACAATACAAGGAGCCATCATTATTCACAGTACCAAATGTTGTTCATCTGCATGACACCTGCATGCAGGAAAGAGCAGAAATCTCTCTCACACCAGAGAAAAAGTCAGATTGGCTTGACATACACCCTTTGAGGGGACCACAGCATTTTCATGTAGCCTAGCAGTTAATACTTCAGTTTTCTCTGAAACAGATTATCAAGTAGAACTTCTAGAACAACACAATCAAAGGACTAATCTTGAAAAGCTGTTGCATCATTACTTTAAAAAAAATTTCATTCCTATATATAGACTATTACTGTACAAATACTCTATAATTCTTCAAATAGCAACTTTTTTCTGCAATCTCTGCCTCATTCACCACATTGATTTCCATAGCAAATAGAAGAATCTTTCAGAAGTATATTGACTATTTTGATTACTAAATCTACGAGAGGCACTAGTTCTTCTGACTTTACATCAAAACACACACCACAATCAAGACCTTTCTTTAGACAAGATATATGCAATTTGACATAGCCTGTGCACTATCCTCAAGGATAAAATTATTAAAGAACTACATTTAGGAAAGGCTATCCCCACAAGCTTTAAAGAGCTAAATGTTCATAGCAGCAAAACACGCATTTTAAGAAACTTGGTGTCAGTTCTCTATGACAGATAACTGAAGAGACAAGAACACATCTCATCTATGTAAAAAACTGTGTTTATCACTTGTTTAAAATTGAATTGATTCTCAGAAAAGCATATATGTTCTTTCAGAAAAGTTTTAAATACAAAGTGGACATTAGCCAAACGCAATCATGCTTAAATCAAAATTTAGACATGTTTCATTACACAGGCAAGGAAAAAATATAAAAATGTAACACATTCATATTCATTTAGCTGGCCACAAGCGTTTTGCTCACGTTTTTGTACTGAATAGCAGCTAACTAATCTCTCCTGACAGATGATTGTTTTATTTTCATTTTGAAATTTCTCTCAGCTTTGGGGATTCACTGCAAGAAAACCTTCACTTGGCTCTCTACAATGCTCAACTCCCAAGTGCTCACTGAAGCACGTTCTGTGCTCGGTAACTCAACAGAAAAAACTACATCAGTTGACCCCCATATAACTCCCCCCCTCACACTTTCATTTTAGATTTGAAGTAACTCAAACTTTTTTCTGTCACCTTGACCTCAAGCATACATTACTTAAGCAAAGACAAATCTCACATCACCGTAGCAGTTCAGCGGCGTGCTGCTTTAAGAGATCAGCATGTTCAAGTGAGAACCACAGTTGGAGACAGCTTGTAAAGACATGCTTTTTTTGCATCAGTAAAATCTCTTAACAGTTTCATTCTCTTCAAAACCTCTGCAATCCATTGTGTTCTCTGATATTACAAATATTTTCATTACTGCAAATAAAGTAAATTTTCAGCTCCCTTGCTTGTTTACATTAATGCTCAAATATCATCACTGGAGACACAATGAAATTAAGGTTTGACATGTTACTAAGTAAATGTAGGTGAATCCTTCTTTCTAGAACATTTAATAAAACAAAATCTAAATCCTAAAAGTCATCATGAAACAATCAAAGAGATATGCCAACTAAAAGCATTTTTAAAGAGATTTTAAACATATAAAAAGGGAAGACACTTTTACAAAGAAGTTTGACAGTGCTTTGATTTTTTTTTTTCTTACATAGAAAAAATATAGACATACTTTAAAAAAAAAAAAATCAGGTGTTCCATATAGCTTTAGAAGTCCTGCTTGAAAAAAAAAATCCTCATTAGCCTACAGAATAAAGAACAAGAACTATGACAGCTAGGGATTCAACAATCCTACAGGTTGTTGGCTTCCCTAAACAAGTAGTACTGAGGAAGACTGACTTGCAATAGACATATAGCTCGTTGTTGATTGGTTTACAACATTAGTTATACTTGAATTGGAGCCAATGTTTTTTACCAATGTCCAATAAATCTATTTCCCTCCAATATTACCTAGAGTCTGTACTTCAGTCCCTCCAAGGCTTCCAGCTCAGATTCTAATGCACATGGTAGTATTTTTAGTTTCTGTTTACCTTCTCCTCCTGAATTTTAAGAGATTCATCATTAATCTCCTGGTGATTTCCTGGTACTCGTTTACCTTGCCCACTCAACCCACCAGCCACACAAAGGGTGCACAAATAGCACTGTAACCACATCAATAAAAACAAAGATCAGCCCATTTAGTGACTTCGTAGGCATAAAAGTGAAATCACAAGGGGGTTAAAATAAACAAAACAAAGAGAAAAACAGCCAAGAGAACCACAACAAATCTACAACAATGTATGACTAGAATAAATTCTAAGTCCAAACAGGCCATACAGCAGCAAGCACGTCATTTGCAGTATGTGAGCACAAATGATAATCAGTCTCTCCTTTTGCTGGTAGGTCTGCTGCAATCCCATATATCTAACCTTAACAATCCTGCACTAAAACATTCTGTAACAAAAACTGTGATGCTGCCACCAACACAGAAGTCTCTCTCTTGATTACTAATTCATGCAGTCTTTTACAAAACATGGCATGTCTTCACAATTAGTAAAATTAGCCCACTCATCCGTCAGCTTCACAGAACTCACTGAAACTACCAAGAACTCCTAAGCATAAGTCTTGCATGCAAAATAAAATCATACGCATCACACGTGCTGTTATCAACCGAAAATCTCTACTTTCCTCAAGAAGTTGACTTAAGCACTTCAGAGTCTTATGTACCTCTTAATGTCCTGGACACAGAACATTCCTGGGTTGTTCAATATGCAAAACGTATTCACTGAACACTCTCAACCCAAATAGCTAGCTCAAGAATTAGATTTCCAGCATCTTTAAACAAATTCTCAGTAACATCTTAGGGGGTTTGATCCTGAGTAAAGAATTCTTGCAGACTTTGGCACAAACAGCATCTATTACGAGGCACTTGGTCTCCCCTCCAAGCAGCTAAAAATGAAAGGAATGTTGTTTATCATCCTAAAATAGCTCTCAGTTAAACATTAATCTTTACCATTGGTGAAAAAGACAATTTCTGTCATTTGGCATTTAAGTTCTAACCTTAAAATATCGTGCATTACAGGTCCTTCCTGCTGCTGTATTTTGAAGTTTGACATGCGTTTTAAATTCCTCTTCCCATGATTTCTCAATTTCTCAGTTTCACAAAAATATCTCATATCTCCTTGGAAACCTGAACATAACACAACAAAGACGGCTGGCTCTAATGCTCAGAAGGTGGTTAGAAAAACAACTGCATTCCCTTGCTAGTTAGGATAGGGTTCAACACTTAACTTCTCATCACTAATGTATCTCACAAGAAGCTGTCTCTCTCTCCCCCATTAAATTTCTTACTTCTCAGCCATTCACTCAAATCCTATCCACTTCTACACTATTAACTTGCACTCACCTTGAGGTTCAATGACTTTTCTAAGCATCTGCACAGAAGAATGTAAGGCTGGCAGTACCCACACAATACTCCACTAAGAAGTGAGCCTTCCACTGCAAAACTGGTAAGAATGAAGAGAACTAAGATCCCTCTTGCAGAGATAATCTTGATCTGTATCAATTGGTTTCTATACCAATTGCTCTTGAATCAGCACAAGATACCAAAACCCAGTAATTTCTATTGTGTTCCATTCCCATTTGTAGTTGCCATAACCCCTGTTTTGAGAATTGCTGTTTCGATATTAACGCTGCTGCCACTATCAAAAGAAACCCAAGTTCAACAATTCTTTAAGTACTACTCCAGCTGCAATTAAAAAAGAAAAGTGTTGCTTCTCATTTGGAATGTATGACTGCCAAGGGAAGCACAGACATCACCCCAGCCCCCCAAAAGGGGCCCTGTCCCAGCCATGTAGTCTTGTGCGTTCAGAGCAGCACTGGCCTGCAGTAGTTGCAGGTTTAGCCAACACTCCCCTTGCAAAGCCACCTTCACCATTACAACTTTCACAATTTCCTAAGAATTACACATCTTCAAAAATTCTCTCTCACAGGAACCAACAGTGTTCTCTTAACTGAAACACAGTGGGAAATTTGAATCATCCATTACTGCAGTTTAGTTGAAAGTCTTACAGAGACAGGGCCCAAGAATAACAAGCAGCATGGAAATACCACTATGAAGGGGAAAATCAGAAAGACTAAGATTTCTCCTGCTCCTCCAAGATAGAAAATAGCACATAAAAGGCAGAGAAGAATTTCTGCCCCAGAATACCACAAGAACAGGAAAAGATGTTCAGCTAAATGAAAGCTGACAAGTTTGCTGTCAATATAGAGGGATACTCCTTCATACCTCTACCTGGGGAACATACTGCTAAGCAATACAGTAGTGCCAAGCCAAAAGCTTAGCAGCATTAAAAGGAAGAACAAAACATAAAATTACATTGTAAAAGAAAATATTTGAACAACAAAAACCTAGAACAGATACCAAAGTCTTTGAGTTTTATGACACAAGTCAAACTAACAGGATCCCAGAGATACACCCTAGAGGATATTACTGTCATAACTGCCTATTGTAGATTTTTTTTTTTCCCCCATCATCATCCCAAGCATCTGTTACTCCTCCTAATTAAAGAACAGATGGTCTGACCCAACATAGCAATTCCTATGACCCTATGCTGATCAGCAGGTGGGGAAATTAAGTTTGGAGGTCCGAAGAAGCATAGCAAGATTAACAAAAAGAGATAGCTAAATAGGTCTCAAAGCCATCTGGTATATGACACTGCCTGAAAAAAATATATTGACAATTTCATACATTGCATTTTCCATTGTCTCTGCACTGAGAAAACAGCCTTCCACAAACTCCACCAGATGCAAATAATGAGTCCTTTTCCATGTTAAACTAGTGAAGCATAGTTATTCCAGCTGTACAGTGAAATTTGTGGAAGTGAAAGAAGTCAGCATGTTCAAATAAAAGTTAGAAGTCACTTTCAGTATAAACTTCTGATAAGGTCATTGCACACACCAGTAAAAGAAACAAAGAAAACAACAGACAAAGGAAATAAAACCCCTAAGAAGATACACTTTTGCCTATATATTTAAGTGCAGGTTAAAAACATGCAGGTGCACTGTGTAAAGGTACACTCCCGAGTCTGGTAGCAGATGGAGGAGACAGCTTGAAATAACTGATCAGCACAAGAAGAGAATGTGAGTGAGACAGATACTGACCATGAGGCAGTATTAGCATATGAGGAAAAGTACACTTCCTTAAGTGAGTAATGTCCCTCCTCCTACAAGAAATCTTTCAAGCTGTAACGGTAAGAACAGAATTTTCAGTATTATGTGCCTGCATGGGCTTTCTTTTTTTAATACTCTCTTGGAAAAAAATAATAACTGGAGGAAAAGTTGTATGTTCATGAGTCATGGAAATTTCTAATGAGCCTATATTCTGAAAATGTACATATCATATCAACCTCCTTAAGTTGCCAGGAAATACTATTTCAGATGGATATTTATATATTATTTGTTACAGAAAAACCTTCAAATTACTACACTTAGTTTTCAAAAACTGTAACACTGGATGATTAGATGAAATCGAAGGTAAGATTTATACTTGAGAAACAAAAATAGTTTTGGTACAACTACAGTCTATTTACATAAAGGAGGTGGGAGAAAAAGGAAGCTCTGAAGTTTGTGTTGGATGCACTGAAAAAAATTAAAAGCCCTGTAGAATCATCTCCTAGTTCAAATTCCTTTATATATATTATTCCCTATAGTTTCACATCTGAAAACCAGATCTCTTGAAATAATATGAAACCCCTTTATATGAAATATGAGCAATTAAGCCAATTATTAAGGCTTCAGCTTTTTTGTCAGTCATGGCATGGGTATGTTTTGGTTTTTTGTTTTTTTTTTAAGATGGGACAAAAGGATTTCTGTGTTGAAGGCTCCAATAATCGTGCTGTTATTTACAGGTTTCACCATAGAGGGTTTATACAATAAGCCATCTATATTTATCATTCATTCTGTATATCAGAAAAAGTCTGATGAGAATTTTAAGATTTGAATTACATAGAAAGCAATAGAGATCACAACTGGCACTGTTATGGTACCACAGCTATGACTACTAAATTCTTACACCTGCTTGCATAACCACAGGTCTGGTGCCTCTCCAAGGATTGTTAGTACAGATAATCCATTTTTTACCCTGCTCTGAGTAGTCTGCAAAGCAGTTCTGATTGTGAGAGAGGCAAGTCCTATTGCTTAACTATTCTCTCAGCCACTTAGATGCAGATTTTAACTATGGGTGCTGTACAAACTGTTCAGTTTCTTTTATATAGTTACACTATAGTAGATGGAAATCCTTCCTATTAACAGATGAATACAAGGCCCTGTTTTTAGTACAAGACAAAAACACTCTTCCATTCGTTTTCTACATGAAACTTCATATAAAGAACAACCATTGTTCATTTAAAGAAAAACTCATTCACACAATTCTTTCCAAACATTCACACACGTACAGAAACACAACTGGGGAGAAGCCACTAGTGAAAGATAGGAACAAAACCAGAGTACACAGCCACAGATGTTTCAATCCAAGTAAGAAGCAGCATAACATCAATCTGTTACCACTGCAGTTCCCAATACCTTTACATTCAGACCTGCCTTCCCATCACAAAGGAACTGGTGTTTTATCAGATAAACCATGTATTATTTTCAAGAGACCACAGAGAGGTCCTAGCAGGAAGACACTTTCCTGAGCATACAGCAGTTGGGGAAACAGGAGATACCTACATTGCAACACACATGCAAAAGGAAATAATTATGGTACTAGGCGCTGTCTTCACTTTTAACAGCCACAAATCCAGATAATTCAATGTTTCACCTGAACAGTCTCCTAAAATGTGTTGCACTACAGTATTTCTGAGTACTATTTTACACTGGGCAAATACACTGTTTCTCTTAGATTTCGATACATTTCTGCACTGCAAAACAATGTTGATTTTATGTGTCTCTACTCTCCAGCTGTCTAAATGCCTCCCATTGATCTATCCAATCTGTGTAGGGACAAAACAGATATTGACATCTCTGAGGTCACAGAACTTGTGCTGGAGGCTCACACTGAGCCCAGGACTGCAGTTTAACATTACAGCTTCAGCCCTGTCAGTAGCTGGCTGCTGCCAGGAACAGGGAAAAAGAACATTCCCATCTTCTCCATTCCCACCTTCTTCCTGCTGTCAGTCATCTCACATTACAGACACACTCAGCTTCCAAACCAGTAGAACAAACTTTACTATATCCTAGAGATTTTAAAAATGTGTGTATGCCTAACAAGTTGGAGAAGAAAAAGCGAATATAACACATGTATAAAGAAAATTCATGGCTCAACTAAATTCAAATTACCCTGTCTTACAATCCTCAAAGGAACATCTCCTTATGAGGGCAAAATACATGGAAGGGTCAACTTACTCCACAAATTTCTATTGCATAGCTATCTGTGAAGCTGTTTATTTTCCTGAAAAATATGTGTTTCTAAATCAGAGAGAAGACTCTCCCAGTTTCTCTTACTCAGGCTGAAGCAAGCCTTGTTACAGGTACACACAGTCCTTTATCCATACTGTACTGTGCTACAAACACTATCTCACTAGCTGCTGACCTTACACTGTGAGTTTCAGAATAAACTAAAGATATTTGCACAGAAACGGGTAATGTGATGATCTAACCTGTGATGATCTAACTAGTTCTGAGACTGCTGGCAAACCAAGTTAAGTAGGCAGCTCAAGTGCCTGCTTTAAATTGCTCAAAATTTCTAAACCAGAAAAATTAAATCAATCCCTTAACTCTTCTCGAGTATGGTTCTTACAATCCAGAGTGGAGCTTTTGGCTTTCATTCCAATACTTATTCCCAAAACACAGCTGTAAAGTATAAAAATCAATTAATAATGTTTTGATATAAGACAGCTCACCCAGACACTACACAGGATGGATTTACTATTCTCATCATTAAATAAAACATTCAGAAATCTCCAGAGACTTGTTTTTCACAAATGTTGACAGACCCAAGTATTGCTTTTATTATCACTGTCTAAGCTTATAATACTACTCATTTCAAATGATCAAAGCAAAAAAAAAAAAAAAGAGCTTCCCCTTAGCATGGATCATTATTCTCAATTATGAATAATGAAAACTGTATTATGTACAAAAAAACCAAATATTTTTTAAACATTTTAGACTTCTTTGCACATCACACTAATTCATGTTACAAATTTTATGTTCCTAGAAAAGACCTCCATTTACAGAAAGATAGTTCCTCTTGAAAATACCACAAGCATTTGAAGAAGGACACGGACAATCTCTCTTCAAAGATGCAGCAGCTGATAAAGCAGAGACAAAATTAAACAAAATATACAGACAAAATACTCTTGCTCGGAGTTAACTAATTCAAGACCTAGACAGCAAATCAGTTGGAGAACGATACTCCTGGAAAAAAAAAGAAAAAAAAAAGAACCTTCCACTGAGAGCACCAGCCACAAAATCTCTGCAGTATCAAACAGCAAGTTTTTATAGGAAAATCATCCAAGTCATCCAGAACTTTTTAAAGCCAAAAAAGTAATTATCTGCTTTTTTTCCTATCCCCAGAACCTTCTTTTGTTACTCATTGCTGTTTGCTGCTTCTAAATCAACTCCTCCCAGCTCTCCTTGTGCCGTTTCCTCCCTAGTCCCTTTTTTCTTTTAAACAATTTCTGGCTTTTGCAGTCTTTCTTCCTCCCCTCCAAGAGCTTGCCCAGTATCTCCCGGCCTAGCATCTTCTCCCTCCTCTCTGTTCTTCAGCCTCTGATATCTGAATCACAACCACTTCCTCCCTCTGCTCTGCACTGGATGCCAACACACTAGTACTGAACAGATTGTCCCTGCACTCCCATTTTGGAGAGTCACAGCTCATGGAGGCTGGTATTGCAGAGGAAGGCAATGTGACAACACATGCTCAGGCGGTGGGGTAAGCACAGGTGCCTCATCTGACCAGAGTTACAAACTGTGAGGCAAAATGAGGGTCCTTCAGCAAACTTAGCTGCCAAAACAGTAAATGTAAACCGAGTGGGTGAAATCTATCCAAGCTAAAAGTCTTCAACAATAAAGGGCTTAAATTGGGACTGCTCTTTCAGAGTAAAACAGCCTCCCTTTAAGTTCCAAGTGATGGGACTACTAGAGCTACTCATCTAAACTGTGAAGTATCCCAAACAAAATACTGGGTCCTTTTCCTGCACTGCAAATCCCAGAGCTCTGACTGATGGGTCAAGATTTCAAGAAACTACTATTCCCACAATAGCAATTAAGACCAACCAACACCCATGTAAGCCTTGCCTTGCAATACTAGGCTCTAAACCTCAGAAAATTAAGGACTGACGGATGAGCAACTCTGCCTTAGGTTCAGGAGGGCGGCAGAGCGCATGTGGCTGTAGGCAGCCACCCCAAAATATGCTATCCCCAGTTATCAGGCAGTCACTCAGAAAAGGATAATTTTTATGTAGTAAAACATCTTAACGAAACCCCAACATTAACAGTTTCAAGAACTAAGCTATACAGCTGCTTTTCCCAAAACCACCAGAACCTGCACTGCAATCCAAGCCCCCGTGAAATATCTGATTAGCTGAACTAAGCAAGATGCCTGAGACACGCCCTCTGTCTTTAACAAGGCAATACAATACATGTGCTGTGCTCTGCAGTTCACACCCATACACCCATACTCTCCCACTATTCCTGAGTGAAAGAGCCTAAAACGACCATTAAATCAGCAGACGAGGAGAAGCCAGAATCACCCCTTCCAAAGGGGGCACCAGCTGAAAAGCATTCACTGAATTAACGTGTAGACCAAGCTCAAGATGTTCTATTTAATATTTTCTTTCCCTTTACAAATTCTGTTATGCAAGCTGCCTGCTTTATCCTCTGGTGCCTTCAGGTTTTGGTTTTTCTGTTTAGATCTGCTTGGGAATTTCAAGAAAACAGAACAACTACAACTACAATTTGAGTAGCACATTTTATTATTTCAACAGCTGCTCATAAGTGAGAGAGAAATTCCACTAACAATGGGGGGAAACATAAATGTAAAAGAAAAAAAAAAATCAACCTTCACTGAAAAGTGCAACTTTTTCCTAAGATCAGTAGCATAATTCTGTTGGGTTAGGTTTTGCAATTATTATTTTTTCCAAGTATCCTTAAATTTTCTTTCCAATTAAAAAAGGCAAGCTAACAAAACTCTGCTGCAGAACTACATTTTGAGTTCTCCAGCCATTTGGAATTATTTTCTACTTGTTTTGCACTGAAACTGCCTTCCCAGACATGACAGATTAAACAGAAGCCCATGTGTCAAGAAGAAGTTATCTGAAAACCTACAAGAAAAAACACTAAACCAGATTGAATTTGCATCTGTTTGTCTTCCACTGCTCTTTAATGTCTCGAATTTACCAGCACAGACTATTTCACAGAACTAAATAAAGGAAGGGATACAGTATCATCTTGGAGCTGGGGCTTTCAGTGTGCTGTTTAGAGTGGTGTAATTGGCAGCACCAGCAAAAGGATTTTCAGCACTGGTTCAGTAACTCACAGAATAAATTTGTCAAACAGCAACCATTTAGAAAAAGAGCCACTAGAGATTTCTGTATCGCCTCCAGTCACCATGGCTTCAGCTTTCAGCACATGGAGCTGCACTGTGGCTACCTCAACAGCCTTCTGAAGCACCATCCTTTACTGAGTGGTTCCCATCAGGAACAGGGGGAGATCTAACAGCCAAGCAGTCTCAAGGTCTGCATTACAACATACATTTCTAAGATACTCTATGTATCCTGTAGTAATATTCTATGTTCCTGAAGCTACAGCAAGTCTGCTCAAACGACAGATACAGTACAACTAAAATAGTCATATAGACCATTCATTTGTATGGCATTTTATACCTTTCTAAGCCAAGAACCTCCTTCTCTGTGCTCTTTTATGCTGTTCTGACTCAGGCAAGAAGACCTTTAAGTCATGCCTAGTCTTGCCCAGATAGGAACTGCAGAAAAACACTGTACATGCAAGTAGGTGGTTAGCAATACCAACATGGAATTAGTTATACTCTCCAAGTCTTCCTGAGTGGAATACCAGTCCAGCAAAGCTCTGCAACATATCTTTAGGGGTGGTAGGCTACAAATCACCCTCACAAAAAATGAGGAGCATTATCTTTTTAATTTCGAAAAATATCAACATTGCTCTCAAATTCATTAAGAATGAAGTACTTAATGGCAGCTTTTCAATAGCAAGTTGGCTCAGACAGCCCACATTGATTGATTCTGGATCCCGCCCAGGCCATCAAAGCCTCCAGAGATGACTAAACTTGTGGTGGCACAGAGCATTGCCAGACAATTTTAGAATCTGGTCTTGATAATGAGGGGCCCAAACAGTCTAGGGCTCCGCAAGGAAGACGCAAGAAAGGTAGCAAAGTAATACCCAAAAGAGATTCTCCTCAACAAAACAAACTGATGCTTGAATTAGAATAATTAACAGATAGTTTAATGCAGCTACTTAAAATAAGGCATACAAGACTATATAAAAGAACTAGCCTAAATTATTTCTATGCTATTTCTAGTTTGCTTTGAAAATCAGTAAAATACTGGGATAATAAAGCAGAAAAGAACTTGAGAAGCACTAGAGTCATAGACTGAAGAGTCATAAACCTGTTATTGATCCTGAAACCCACATAAAATTTGGAGTGTTAAGACTACTGAGCACAAGAAGTTAAGGTATTTCAAGCCCAGTCCCATTGTCCTAGTTTTGAAATATCACATACCTCCTTCTCTGTATTCTAAGGAACTGATCCTAAAATCCAGTTCTAAAATTACTTAAGAAGATTGACAACTGAAAAAAAAAATCATCTTAATACAGTTCATTGATTTTCCAAGGGGTAACTACAGTAAATTAAAAAAAAAAATAAATAAAAGAAAATTAAAAGCACTCTTCATGTATAAATTAATTTTCATTACTTTAGGTGACAATGCACATAGACAAATTTCTCCTCTCCTTCACCTCCTCTCCTCAAACAGAAAAATTCCTTCCAACTTCAGTCTCCTTTTTTCTGGGTCTTCTTGTAAAATTAACATGAAGTTCTTTAAATAGAATTAATCAGTGCAGTTACCATAAAGATTACATACTCTACAGAACTGCTGATATCTATACTACTTCTACTGCTTTTCACACTTGGCAATTCATGTCTGCACAGTCATCGTTTTAAACCAAGTTTCAATGTGAGAGATTTTTTCCTTCTAGAGAGCTGTTACATTCTGACTCCAGCTGGTATCATATATTGAGTTTACACCTGTAATATAAACTAATTAAGGCTTTACCTATACTTGTGTATGCACACACTTATTTTGGCTCTGATGATGCATGTATTTTAGCTTTGATTTTATTTTTCAGCTGTTCTGTGAAACAGCAATAATATTCCAACTCATACTTCACCAAATCCCAACAAGTATTTACATCAGACAGACTGAGCACATATTGGAGCTAAAGTGTCAACAGCACATACCAAAGTATGACACCATCTTTCAGTCTTTGTGTAGATTTCAGATCACCACTATCCCCATTCCTTCATTAACATTCTTCTCTGCCAGAAATTTGAGACTAGTAAGTTATTCACCTCTATGTATTAGTTTCTATGACTATACTGAAACCAAGTGGCAAACACACACACTTATAACAACCATAAAACTAGAAACAGACAGCATTCCCCTTTTCCTTTAAAAATATGTATGCATATTTACTAGTTCAGAGATCTAAAAGCCAGAACAACATAAAAAAAGCAGTCTGAAAACCCAAGACTCCTGACATAGCATGCAAAAATACTTGCTGAAGGACAGAACAAGACTTTGATTACATCTCCAGGGTTATTCTAAACCATCAGTGAAACCAGACCGTGAAGTCTGGGTCCAACAGACACGTACAAGAAAGAATGCAAAACTACTCCACTTATAGGAAGAGCACCTGCAGTACTGCAAGAGGAAAGAAGGTAACCACTGGCATATGTACAAAAAGCACTATTGCTCAGATGGGTTAGCACCCCTTTTCAGAAACAAAACTCCAAACATTCCAGTTATCTATCTGCACACATGGCAGATTTTGTAAAACTTTAAAAACAAACCTTCTTACATCTGCATTAACAGAGAAAACATAAGGAAACTGGCAACCAAGTCAGAGGAAAACCTAAACCAACATGATAAAAGTGAAACAAGTTACCCCCACAAAGCACCACGTCCACCTGAACACGGCAGCACCATTACAACTGAAGGGAGACAAATGCTACAGAAAACAGGATATAGTGGTTATTTTACTCTTGCCCTACAGAACACTGATCTCTCTCCTAAGATTGCGCTCTCCATCACAAAGCAATTCCCAAAAGTATTTGTCTCCTACATTTTGTTATTGTTTGCAAACTCGTGAGACAGCACAGTGGTAAGCTCTCAACTATAACAACACCAATCTTACTGACCAACCACAACCACCAACTCCCAGGTATGATAAAGAAATTTGTGAAGCCCCAATGCCTCTAAAAGGTAAAAAACCTTTTATGCTGAGACGCCAATGATTTAAAGAAACAGCAGTATTATTAATATGTGGGAAACCAGCAGTATAATTTAAAGCTCATCATCCAACATTTCCATTTAGACAACAGTTTTTCTACTTATCAGGTAAATCCTTAAGAATCCATTCTCTTAACCACAAAACACACAGAAAACAAAAACAGAGAAACATAAAATTAGAGAATAAACAGCTGTACAAACGTGTACTTAAGTCCAGAAAATAAACCCTACATCACTGTGAGGGCTTTCAGTCTTGAAAAGATTAGCCAGAAGCCTAAAAGTGCCATGAACAAAACTCCCTAGAGCTTGCCTTTTGTTTTGGGGATGGAGGTAGGGGGTAGTTAAGCTTCTCTCTCAAACTATTTTGTCAGAATAAAGATGATTTTACATTAGACCCCATTCCAACACATAAAAGGTAATTTATTCCTGGATTTATGTCTGTACCTGTCCAAATACAAGAAAGCTTCATCTGGTTTATATGAAAACCACAAAATATTGGTCTATGTTACACATTTTATATTGATTGTACTTTTTACAATAAGGCAATTGATGCTGAGGTTTCTCCTGTTCTTGCCTGTGACACATCTATCATTACCCTTTATACTCTTACCAATATAATTCATGCACTAAAACACACACTGCAAAATGCCTCTGACTAATTAAAGGAGTTCTAAATACTTACTAAATCTAGTTGATAATACAAAATACTTTCCCTGATTAACAAAAGGAATTTGCAGTGCTGTCTTATACTCAGGGTCATCTTTGATTCATGGAAACTTGCATTAAAGATACATAGGAGCTTATCAGCTGCTCCTACCAGGAGCAAGATTTCTCCACCCACCCTCCAGTGTAATAAGAACTACAATATTTTACATAAGATACAAATTAATATCTCTGTGCCCTCTATGCTTTAATATACTTTACATTTTGGTACCATAAAACTGAAAAAAAACCGTATGCACTCATGCATGCTCCTCTACCACAAAGTAAAAACATTTTGACACAGCTGTTTCTGATTTTTTTGTACTACTTACTACTAAACCATTTCAATATAGTTCTGTAATTCCTTGTTCAGAAGTACTTACTGTACAAACAGTATTTTTCAAACACTAAATGGAAATGGCAGGTGTGTATTTGTGTGAACTAAACTAATAATGTAAGTCACTAAGTTAAACTGTAAGAAAGCAATCAAATACAGATTAAATAAGAATAATACAAAAATTGTTTTATTACTAGTCAAATCAGCTGAAATAAAAAGTACAAAAGAAGCATATTTTTTAATTTGTATCAGCCATGATTAGGATTATCCTGAGCTGTATCAGAAATCCAAATGCCAAGCAAGATGTACTGTTTCAACCAGTCAATTTAGAACTGACTCACCATCCAATTTAGAAGCGAAGCATAATCACTACACAGAGAGCAACACACAACAAAATTGTTTTATAGGTCAAATGTATTTTCAAGTCGAGGTGGCAGAACAAGCAGCAGTTCCTATAATGTTCATAGCTGGAGCACTAAACCCAAAGCTCAGCCTCAAAAGTTGATTTCATTTGAGAAAAGGAAGGGAAGGGAGTCAGGTCTTGACAGCTTACCAAAGGACAAGAAAACTCCAATTTTTGCCATAATAGAATTATGGCCCAAAAAAAAAGTCTGTCAGAAAAAACCAAAAGCAGTAACAGTAGTCCTTTAGTTAGAAAAGAGCAAACAGCTTTTATAGCATTCTCAGATTTTGTCTAACAGTGATGTTGGTTGGCACCTTCAATACCAGAATTTCAAAGTATGTATTAATACATGTTTGCAGTTTTCCACATGCCCAGAAAAGCTCTAAGGGTCTCAAAAGGTTTTTTACATTGATTTCCTTCAGAATTTAGCCATTCAAGGAAAAGGCTAAATCTCTGTTTTCATGTAATAGGCAAAATTAGAAAACAGCTTAAATCCTGATTATATAAAAACATTAAAAGAAGGTCAGCCACAATCCTCTTTGCCTTGTAAATGAACAATTCCAGAAGTGTCCTTAGAGCACCTAGATCATTCAGTTCACTCTCTGAAGGTCCCTATGGATTGAAGATATGTAACTGCACAGCTATCCTATAAAAATTAAGAGCCTTATTATTTGGTGAACAAGGAGTAACAGTAGAAATAGGTAGTATAAATGCAGTAGACATGCCTTTGGATATGTCAGTAGAGTTACTGATCTGGGGTAAGCATATGAAAGTTTAAGTCCCAGCCATGAAAACAGAGGCCTGAGCTCTCAAAAATTTTACGTGCTGCAATGATTCACAGCTCTGAAGCACCCGCTTATGCGGCTATATCAAACAGATAATCAAATATGAAAAGCAGACCCATTACCAATACTACACAGCATTTCTCAATTCCTTGCAGCATTCTTTTTATTGAAGACATTTGTATCCATCAAATTACACCCCAGTAATCAAACTCCCCCCACCCAGCACCCACACATTGACAGGATTAGGAATTATTCTGAAAAGAACACTGGTTCTTTATCATATCACCATATAAAATTTCTACCATGAGTACCAAATGCAATTCTACTCTTCCCAATTAAAAAAAGCTATTGCAGAATTAGGAAGGGTAAGAGAAAGGCAAAGAGCAAAAGGTAGTACATTTTCTGATTCAGTAAGTCCTGAGATGGAAGACATTAAAGTTTACAGCTGCAAATCTGCCCTATCTTCCTCCATTTACATCTGTCTCTGCACTCTCTCAGAGGCAGCACCATTATGGAGGGAACTTCAATGTGACCAAATACAGTAAGATAACTGTAACACTGGGTTTCTAGATGAAAGACAACAGTTAAATTTTAATGTATGAGAAAATGTATCCAACTTGTCCAAATATTTAACCAGTTCTTCTGAATACCTTTCCAGTATTTATCAAGATGGTCGCGAGCCTCAACATTACTTTCTACATCCAAGCCATTTTAATAAAAGCAAAGCTAAAATACCATGATTAGCCCTTACTAATGATGAAATAACAACTGCTTTGCAGAATAATCCAAGAGAGAGCACTTGTCTCACAATTCCACAGCAAAAACATTAAATAGTCACTGCATTTACCTGCTCTCCTCTCTCAAGTTTTCAGTCTGACCAAATCTACCACTGCTTCCTTTTCATAGTCAAGGACAGATACAAGGAGCAAAGATTTCCAAGGAATACTCCCTCACAGCTAAGCATGTAAATGTTTAAAGAATACTGTAAGCTTCTGATTCTAAATTAATCCCAGACAGGAAGGCGCTCAGGCCACAGTCATTTTGCAGCTCATCCTCTTTCCACACAACCTCCTCCCAACAGAAACTTGTTTTCAGAGAGGAGAGGCTAAAGTAGCAGTTCTCCCTTCACATAGAAATGAAAGGTGGGCTCGTTCTCAACTTCAATCTTTCTCCTCAGCAAGCCTCTGCAAAGAATTCTAACGCAGGTGTTAGAAGAAAGAAAAAGAGGAATACAAAGATAAAGGTATGCTGAAGAAAATAGATGCCAAAAAGTGGTAGAAAAAATAAAGGAAAAAAAGAGTAGAGTAAGAAGAAAATAAAAACAGAGCACAAAGAAAAAAAATTATATTAAACTTAATCAGGAGTTTAAAAAATTATTATTCAGTGCTTCATCATATCCTGAAAATCCTATCTACACTACCACATATACATGCACACACTGCACCTCTGAGCTATGGGCTTCGCAAACATATTATCAAGAGCACAGAAGCAAGAGGTAGCAAGAGCAGTGGCTGTTTCCCTAAGGTATCACCGTCACACAAAGAAATCAGGGGCTTTAAGAGCCAATACTACACCAATACTGACAAGGCTGGGTTAAAAAAAAAAAAAAAAAAAAGGAAAAAAAGAGGGGGGGGAAAAAAAAGAAAAAAAAAAAAAAAAGAAAAATGCATCTTCTCCAGCATTTCCTGTGTCACAGATATACAACCAGAAGCCTCCAAATAATTCCAAGTGTGCAGGACCAAGGAAACAGGTTGGTCCAACAAGCAGATGAGGAAGCGGCTTTCCTGCCTTTATTCCATGTGCATAGGGAGTGGAAGAACTAAGGCACTAAAGGCTGGCCAGGCCAGCACACTCCAGGTGCAGCATAGCCCAGCTGAAACATCCGGACACTCAGCCTCACAAACACTGGGACACTGATGTGGTTGAAGGAGAGGACCGTTCTCACGTGACCTCGGAAGTTTGGCACGCACACATACACAGGGCACCCAACAGCAATAAAACTAAAAAATTCACCACAGCACATCCCATATTAGTTCTATCCAAGCAATTTCTCACATTTAAGACTATCACCCTGAACTTGCCAGTTTAGAGGAAATTTTCCTCTGTATTTTCTAATATAGATAGATGCTAAAATATAATTTGATGAGATTTAATAACCAATCTGGCTTCTTCACTTTCTATTTTCTATTGCAGATGAACAGGCTTGGGAAAGACTGCAGCTCAAACATTGTAAGCTTCTCTAAAAATGCCATACGTGAAGCCAAAGCTGAATTATCAACTACCCTCATGAGTTAGAAAATCACACAAAAAAAAAAAAAAATTATATATGCTGAAAAAGACTCAGTGAAATGACATATTAGTGGTATTAAAGGTCAGTATAATAAATAGCATAGCTTCAGGGTACTGAAGAACTGTATATTAGCACCAAGTCTTTATATAGGGAATTGATGGAATGAACTAGTTACTGATGACAAATTCATCTAACAGCATATACAAGCCGTGAAACAGGCTACAAAATCTACCCACATTAATAGAAAGTGCTATTTATTAATTGCATTAGTATCGATGTTACAAAGATGACTGAGACTCCCTTTTTATAAGAAATCACATGGAAAAGATGACGGGTAATGGGCACAACTTGCTCCTGGGGAGATTCTAAGTGGATGAGAGGGAAGTTTTTCACAATGAGAACACCCACTGGAATAATCTCCCTGGGAAGTAGTGGATTCCCCAGCATCAGACACTTTAAAGATTTGGCTGGACAGGGTGCTGGGCCATCTTGTCTAGATCATGCTTTTGCCAAGAAAAACTGCACCGGATGATCCCCGAGGTCCCTTCCAAGCTGGTACTCTATGATAATGTAAAAACTATACAGCATCATTCATGTTATGATGCGTACAGACATGTATGCTATGCTATATGCATAAGAAAACATGACTAACGCCTGAATGCTGATGGGATCTGTAAAATTAGCTTCACACTGTCTAGTAGGCACTGATCTTTATCTTCCATCAAATGGAGCAGAGTTAAGTTGTGGGTTTGCATTATGCATAAGCATGGAATACCATTATGCTGAAAAGGAAGCTGATCTTCTCTGATCTCAAGCGGAAAGTGTGAGTTCTGATCTTCACAGGTGACAGCTCTGTGCATCATTCCAATTTACTAGTTAGTTTCCTTGAATCTGCATACCCAACAGAAAACTCCAAACATGTAGTCAGGGCTAATCTGATGCTTCTTTAGATATGAGTGGCTTGCAAGAATATAAGATATTCTCAGTTATACGTTTTAAGTTATTCTACTTCATCTGGCACAGAGAAGCTGCTATTAGTGCTTGATTTTACAGTTCAAGAAGGATACTGAAAAACTGCAGTAAAAAAATTAAAATGCCTATAAAAGAGACCAAGAGAAGGAAAGAATCTGATCAAGCAGACTTATAAAAGGACCACCAGTGACTGGACATCTTTTGCTTTTTGGTAGATGGAATCATTTAAGAATTGCTCCTCCCTGAATTCCCAGAAACATTTTCACTGAAGCTTCTAAAGAAATTCTGTATCTCAAGTTGGTGTATCTGTTCTAAAGCATGACTGTAGGAAATCTAGCGGTCAATGCAGTTGTAGTAGTAGCAGTTGCTTATGTTCTCAAAACATTTTACAAAGGAACAAACTATTTTGTTCTTTTCAGATAAAAAACAAAGCAGGGGAATAACACTAATAGTCCAAATTTTGCTACTCTATTGTCTCTTCTGCAGGGGGTTTGCTGTTCGCTGGTTTTTGTTTGGTTTGCTTTCAGACTTCGTTTGTTTTACTTGGGGTGGGGGGGTGGGAGCGGGATGGGACGCTGTTTGCTTTTGTTGGTTTGGTGTTTTTTCAGTTCATGAACTTACTGGGTGTTTTTCTGCTTCACAAGATTCCACCTCTGTTCAATGTCCGATTTATTTAATTGCTGATTCTCATTACTAACCTGCAACAATAAAAATACTTTAACTGTGAAAATATGTTGCAATTCAAGTTTAAGAAGCACAGCTCAACATACTCAAGCAATGTGCAAGCTGAAAAATGCATAAAAATCAAAATACTAGGGTTGCTCATTCTTCACCAGCTAGTCCCAGAAGATGACAATATAGCAAAATCAACTACAGAAAACATCTTGTTTGTTAATCAGTGTACATTTGTAATCATGCACAGCACTAAGTACATAGTTACTAGTTCTAAGTTACACTACATTCCACACTTTACAGGTAAAGCTAGGAAAAAGTCACACTCAGAATAATGTATCTATATAATCTGCCAATAGCTCTTGACATTTATGCAAGTTATCAAACTCAGTTTTACAAAACCCACACGATTTCCAGGGCATAGGATTGCAGTGATTAAGCACCGAGACTCCTAGTCAGCCTCAAACAGGCTGTGCTAAAATCCATGCTGCTAAATCCTTGCAATTATTTTTCATCGAGGCTAGCTAGATTAATGCTGACTTGGGTGTGCCTAACCATTCAGAAATCAGGAACTTTGCAGACATAGCATACATCATTCTGGGCCTGCCGAGTCAACAAGTGCCTTTAACATAAAAGAGTACGGATCATTACAATCCATACCATTAAATCTTCAATCATTCTGGAGTAAGAGAACAGCAATCAAAGCACAAAACTCCCGCCAGCTTAAGGGTAGCCAAAAATTAATGGGATCCAGGCTTTTCTGTTTTCATTCACTCATAAACACTTAGTTTCTGAACATCCAATCCTTTCAGTCTCATACACAATGATATGAAGGTGAGACTTCTGTCATGAACTCACCACAATGTCTTGTAAACACAGAAGAACGTAAAATTTAGACTAAGCACTTTCTGTACCTTTTCCATTTAAAGATAACTACTGCAGTTATCACTGCAATACCACAGTACAAAAACATTACACAAGGCGATCACTAACTTGGGAACAAACATGCATCACCCTGGGAACACACACACATCCAACAGACCAATTCCTTTGAGTCACAGGTGCAAGCATGCACAGGTACATGCATGCATATGAAATATATATGTGCAACACCCTTCCTTTCTTTATAAGGAGGCCAAGGCTGTAAGCACTAATTGCATGGGGTTTTCCTAACTTTATTCAGACTCCTCAGGGAAACAACTTGAACTGCAAACCTACACAATCCTAATAACAGAAACCTTTGTATAATCACCAACGAAAGCTTGGGGAAATCTCCAGAAAAAAAAACGCTAAACCCTGCAAAATGTAAGAAAGGAATACAATTCTGTACATCCATGCTCCTGGGCACTCAGAGAAGTGGTACCCAAATAGCTTTCACCTCTCTTTGCATGGAGCACAGCACTATGTACTGTTAAACATATCCCTGTGAAAAAAGCAAGAACTGCTTAAGCAAAAGCTTTCCCACCTAACCCCACCCTGCCAGTCTTCATTACCAGGGATAAATGACGCCATGGGGCTTCAACCTGTCAGCAGGAAAAGAACAATACAGATAAAACCAGCAGCTTTAAATACTATCTTACAAAATGTAACTTAGGTTCAACATCAGCCACTTGCACTCAGTGGCCATCCCTTCCTCTTCCCTCCCTTCAGTACTCCTCTTCATTTTAAGTGCAGGTCAAAGAGAAGTAAGCAGTCTGAGGTTAAGCTCTATGCAGAACTTGACAAGTTTTATTCTGTCAGTATGGACAGAAGAATGTGGGGAATTAACAAAACTAAGTTTATGCTGCTGAATGCCTTGCACCTAAGTAGCTTTACAAATCCAATTAAGATTCTGTATTGAAAACATAAACAAACACCAGCTTTACTGGAGTGTGATACTATTCCTACAAAAGCCTACCTGTTAACATGTATATGCTCAACTCCCAACCGTAAAACTGGTTCATGAATTTCAATAAACAAGACTGGGTCTATAGGACCATGAGCCTACGCATTCATTAACAACCAGCAAACAGAAATGTCAGTGATGAAAAAAATTAAGTTTTAAATACAACTTTGTATGAATAGATTGGCTATGGGCTAGAATTTAACCACTTTAAAAATTCCACTGAGAAAATACTTCCATCAGCAAATAAAAATTGCATGCCTATAATAAAAATTAATTTACCACCTTCAGTATTTCAGTGGTATAACATGGTGACACCGTCACTGACAAAATGAAGTTTAATTACTTGGACCTTCTTTCTGGACAGTATAAGACAAAACCCCTAAACTATGGAATGCAAACATAGTAGGGGGAAGAACTGTTCACTTACTTTGCACCAGTAAGTTAAATTAGTAGCTATGACTGCTTTTATCTCATCACTCAAGACAGCCCTTTTTTACTGTCTGTGCCCCACTACACAGTGTTCAGGATCACTGTGATCATCCTAAATAGTCCCTTCAGACCACAAACTTCAGTGAAAAAATAAAACAAGTTTCTGTATGGCATTGTGGGACTGATGGACACTTTTCTCCTCTGTCACTAACTTAGAGAGCTGCGTATCAAAGAAAATCACAATAATGATTGTGTGTAAAAATCAACACTAAAGATGGTGCCAGCTGAGAAGGCAACATGATTCCAGGGGAAAGACAAAATAATTAAAATAGCCTTTTCCAAAGGCTCTGCCAGATCTGTGAACAAACATATTTGTTTCTAATATATATGTCCTTTGAATGAAAGGGTTTTGTCACTACAGTAAGTCAAATCTCAGAAGCCAAGCCTCTGCCAACACAATGCAGCTTTGCTGACAGTATTTCAGAAGAACAGTTTTGAACTGACACTTCTGATACAACAGAATCTTCCAAAGCAACAGGACAGATCCTCTCACATAAGAAGCCTATTTGTTTCTTTAGGCATCCAACAGACTGATGAACCAGTGTTACAAGGGTGGGTTCTTTCTTTGGCAGCAATCTTTATTACACTGTCACTTTGAACTTCCTTTGCATATGCTATACCTAGAGCTTTCAATATTTGTCAATAAACACATGATTAAAACCTGCTCAGTGGAGGGAGCTGTGGTTTTATTGCTTGGTTGCAAATCACATTAAACTGATCTGAGATCTCTAATGTTGTTCTCCCTGCAGTCCCTAGCAAGCATTCTGGTCACCCCCCTTCAGGCAGCACTACTTCTTGCACAACCTGTTAATTCAGGAAGCTGATCCATCTGAAAATAAATCCAACCCTGCCTACCTTTGCAAAACCAACACCACTGATCCCCATCCCTACTCCCCCCACCCCCCAAAAACTGCACCCTGCAATTTTCCAACCTTCTTCATATGCTGCCTTGAACCAGGTCATTACACACCTGCAAAGGACTGGCATTTGATATAAGGCAGCAGGCAAGGCTGCACAGGCAGAACTGCAGCATCTCACACTTGCAGCCTCCTTTTTATCTTTTCAAACTTCCTAAACATACATTACATTTTTCTGCAAAAAGATAGATGATGTACTAAAAGCCAGTCTTTTTCAACCATCAGACACATTCAGAATAATCATCCCTTTCTTCCTTAAAACATGAGTTTCACAAGTAGATTAAAAGAAACCACCTACAAGAACTGCTGTGTCTTATAAAACGTGACAAAAGCAAGCATTCTGTCACAGCCTGAACAGAGTCCAACCTGCTGTTACAAACACTTCAACACATACATAGTAGAAAAG
>VXBX01002916.1:656089-702029 GCA_013400415.1 Scytalopus superciliaris
GGGGGGGAGGGGAATGGAATAGCCATCTAGATCCCTTGCACCTCCCTCCTGGAAAAAGCTCTCATGTACAGAGGATGTATTCTGCAGACTGGGACACAGTCTGGCACTCGGTGACAGCCAGCCTGCCAGGGTAAGCCATCCCACTGGAGACCACCCCGAATGCACTGTATGAAACACAACACACCACCAGCAGTCACAAAGCCAACACTGACTTTGGGGCAACTAGCAAGACTCCAAAAGATCAGATGGTACCAAAAGCAGAACATGCATTCTTACCTATGCAAATTCTTGAGAAGGCAGTCACATGCAGCTTTAGCGAAAGCTCCTGGTGGATGTCACAATCAGCTCCTGATGAATCATAGCACAGTGAAACCTAGAAGCAGAAAGACCATGGGCATTAACAAAATTTGAATAGGAAATGAACAAGTGAAATACTTTTCAAAAGGTAAAGGGTGTATTCTGAAAATTGTGCTTGTAAGAAGTCAGAAGCAACAAATAAGACTTATAAAACTGTGAATCTATTAATTTTTTTGCACCTAACTCACACATCTGAGGGAGCCTACATGATAAGTTTCTCACTGTAACAATCCCAACATTTCTTTTATCACCCCTTCTCTGAATCAAGTTATTTTCTTCCAGAACATATTCTGCCAGGCATTTAGAGATTAAACACACATTTGGTAATGCCTGAAAGAAAGGGGACATGTAATAGTGCTGTGGCCCACTTTTTTTCCTCACCGCTCAACATAAAGCCTATCACACATGTCAAACACAAGGGAGAGCAAGAGTGTTTGTCTAAGTCATCAGCTGCAGTTCTTTAAGAAGTCTCCAAGAGTAGCAAGAAAAAAATATTTCAGACCTGGTCCTTCCTATCTACCAGGTCCTGTAATACAGTATCTATTGTTTCAGCATTAGCCTTAACATCTGACCTCTGTCTATTGCTACAAAAGGTTTGCATTTCTAGATGATAGGAGTCCTCTAAAATTAGATTGGGCAAACAGATGTAACCATGGAGATTTGTGCTGCAGTCCCCAGAACTCCGCAGAGGCACAAGCTGGAGGCAGAGCACATACCGCCAATGAATTTTTGTCCTCCTCTACTCCCACCAAGCTCACGTGTTAGAAGAGATGTACCATGAATCATATCAAAGAGATTATAATCTAACTCTAAATAAGGAGACTAAAGAAGAAGACCTAGATCATTTCTCTAAACTGGATTCCCCCATCCAGTTCACTGCACAGCTACATAAGCCTTTGTGCTGACATGAGGCAGAAAAGGTACAAGACAGGATATGCAGAGAAGGATGATTCCTTTCAGCTTCAATGGCATCATAACGTGCACAAAAAACCATGGCACAAGTGTTATTTGTAGTAATTGTCACTGAAATTTAGTAGGATGATAAGCAAATCATTTAAAGTCATGCATTGCTACACTCCCAACAGTATTCTTGACAGAGTTGATTAAACTTTGAATACCTGGCAGTAAGAACATTAGTATCAACCAGAAGTCTTTAAGAAATGCCAGACAGTGTTATCAACAGAGTTCAAGAAACTAATTACGGCTATCTTCTTTCAAGCAGTTACAAATACAGCTGAGGGGGTTTTTTAATGCAAACTAAGTTTAGGCTTATTTACAAAATATTGTGTGAAATTAAGACCTTGGAAAAATGAGAAGCATCACTGAAAGAACTGCAGTACACAAAAAAATAATCATCCAGTACAGCAAAAGCAGTTTCCAAAAGATAGAGAACTAAACTCATGTTTAAAACAGGTTAACACTCCAGGAAAAACTGCATTTTAACTTTCATATTACCAACAAGTGGAGTTTGTCTTATTCATTAGAATCACATTTTAATTCTATGGTAGTAAACCTCATATACACACACACACGCATATATATATACACACAGATATATAGATAGATAGATAGATATATACACACAGATATAAAAAAAACCTTAATCCAATGAAGCAAGTATACAGTTTCAAGTCTGTTTGTGATTGCTACTGACATTTTGGCAAATCATTTGGGCAGAAGATAAAAAAGTAATTTCCACAGGTGGTGGCCTTCTGGTCAAAAAAAACTTTCCTTGTTTTTTTTTTAGGGCAAAATTCTTCACCTATTCAAGCATTTCTAAGATGCATCACAATTCTAACCCAGAGCTCTCCATTTCCCTTGGTGTTAAATTATAGACTTGCTGTGTAAAGATGACTTTCTTTTTTGTAAAAGATTGCCTGTGAAGCTCAATTGTGATTGGGAAGGCCGCCTACACAGCAGAGAGAGTGAGAAAACACACACTTGTAGAACTGAAAAAACATCAGTGTAGGCGTATGTAAGGAGGGAGGGAATAAAGAACTTGGTTCTACTGAAAAAGGCTATTTTCTGACATCACCCTTGAGAGAACCAAAATGTGTTACTTGAAGACAATTCAAGGGTTGTTTGCTGTGTTCCAGCTATCAATATGCAGTACTACAAGCGAGATGAGGAATCCTTGCAGATTCATCCCTCTGATCTCAGAATCTGCCACCTACCCAAGGAATGGTTCACTTCCCCCACTTCTCTGCTGCAACCTGCAAAAGCTGTTCTTGCAAAACAGCAAGTCACCTGCAGAACAGCAGTTCAAAGCTTTAGAAGCCTTATATAATTAATAAGACCAGGAAGTACTGAAACAGCCTTTTCAAAAAGGGAAAAGAGTGCTGTCTAGAAACACCAAGAATAACCAGCCTTTAGTCTTACTGAAATCTAACAGTATTCAAAACTGCTGAAAAATTAAGCACCAGAAGTTCAGATATATCTTTCCCATAGAGACTTATGAAAAAATGTTTTTCCCCCTACCCTCTGTAGCCTTCAGTCCCTTCACGTCCTAAGAAATAAGCAGACCTTTCAGGATGTCCTATTAACAAACCTAGATTTTCAAAAGAAAGAAGGAAGAAGCAACAGTGGAAAATATCCTTCTCAGTTTATTTTAGGAAGGCATCACCTATATGCATTGTAAGTTCTAAATAAAGTAGCCTACATAAAGTGTTCTCATGCCATCATAAGCATATGAAAATATTTTTAATAGGTCTGTCTTTCCCTTCACAATAAAAACAAAAGACTTCTGACGTATGCGTGTTAGCTGATTATTACCTCAATTACTACCTGGGGAACGAAGACAGCCAGAACAAGTTTCACCAGTGAACTTCAATAAACATGAGATGATTCACTGCAAGGGAAAAGATGCTGCTGTTCCCAGGGTGTTGGACACCAGCCTATAAACCTACTTTGTGAACAGCAGTCACACAGGACTTCAACACCTAATTCCCCTGAGCGTTCAAGGCTGGTAACTTCAAAGCCCTGTGCCTAGCAGATGACTGACTTCCTGCACCCACAGAACACTGCCACAGCAGAGAACAACCTACAGAGCAGGCCATCTCCCACCAAAGCTTTCACAGGGCCCTAAGCTTCATCTCCAGACAAACATATGCTGCCACTGAAGATGCTGAATGACAGAAACTGATAAATAACATTACTACAATGTAAACTCAATTTTTATACAACCTTCCAACTGTAAGACTGTTAAGCACTAATGGCTCATACACATCAGAAACACAGGTAAGACAGGGTTTTTAAAAGCACCAAGCCAGCTGACCTGCACAAAATTATACGGTAAGCAAAAGCAACACATTCAGAAATCACAGCTAAGTTCTTTAAATTTCTAACAAAATGCAAGATAGCTGCTCCTGAAGCTCACTGAGGCACAAATTCTTCTGGGTCAGAAAGGCAGATAGGAATGAAGTATCAAAGGGAACTATATGTAAAAATAAAAAATCAGCAGCAGTAGAACCTCCTAAAAAAGGAGGATCTGAAACAATGAATAGGAAATGGTGAAAAACACAGAAACAAGAAGAGAAATAAGGCAATGTAGAAACAAGTACAAAAAATAAAGGTCTATAAAAAGCAGTAAGAATTGAAATCCCTTATTCTAGAAAAAGTAGTTGTTTATAATAAGGTGTATAGACTCCTACTAAACTTTGAAATCACAGCCATTTTGATTTTCACCTTGGTGAACAGTGAAATACTGCTTTTGACATGTTAATAAAATCTCTCTACACACTAATAAACACATAATTCTAATAAGCCAAAAATGCATGAAAATATTACACAACAAATGTATCACACAGAATCTGCATCCTAATAAAGCATACCCCTTCATGCTTGGCTTGCCAAGCTAAAGAACATTTGTTTCAAGAGTCCCTGCCAGAATAATCGGATCTCTCGTATTCTCCATAAATTTTGCTTTTAGGTAAAATGAAGTTTTATTTCTTCTTAGTGAGAACAGAACAGCTCAAGGTAGTTTGGAAGGCTGTCTTTTACCTTCAGGCTCTAAGACTTCCAGTCACACTAAGGCTATTAGGAAAGAAAAAAGCTAGAAGTCCAGAGAAGACTGTCAGAGTATACTCTGTTGCTGTTGACACCAAAATTCAGAGAGAACATCTACCTCTTTCTTTTCAGACACTAAAACCTTCAGGAAGTTCTCAGAGATACGCTACTAACAAAGAAGCAAGGTGAACTAGTGAAACCTTTTCACCTTCTCATACCCTTTTGTAAGATAGCTCAGATTGAGGGAGTGTCTGGGTTTTCCCACTTTACCTATTTTTCCTTTCATCAAGGGTAAACTAGAAGTCTGCTGCAGATTTACAGCCTAATACAAATTCAAATACCTTTGACATCATAATTACACAGTATCAATCAAAATTAGTAACACTGCACTTATTTCATTAACTACTCTGCTGCCCTGTCAACAGGAGTCAATTACTGCAGTTCTTAAAATTTTTCTCAAAAGTGGTAATGGAACAAAATTTCATTTTAATTCATTTAACAAGAAAAGGCTTCTTCTGATATTCACAACATCATTTCAGTGCATGAAATCATAACTTTTCCTGGAAATTCACAACCACCATGGCTTACACACTTCCATGCTGAAGCCAGTTTTTCAAGCCACATGGTGTGTGACTGTGCTGTGGGCTGACCTTGACTGGATGCCAGGTGCCCACCAAGGCACTCTATCACTCCCCTTCCCAGCAGGACAGGGGAGAGAGAATAAGATGAAATAAGGCAGTTTAGTAAGGCAGAAGTGAAAGTTTGTGCACACACAAATGAAGAGGAATATAACAACGTTTATTCTCTACTTCCCATTAACAAGCCATGTTTGGCTACTTCGTGGGAAGCACGGCTTCAGCATGCATAACAGTTTCTCAGCAGGCAAGCATTGTAAACAAGGAATGCCCTCCCTTTCTCCTCCTTTCCTTAGCCTTTATATCTGAGCTGACGTCACATGGTATGGAATACTCCTTGGGCCTGCATGGATCAGCTGGCATGGTCATGTCCCCTCCCAGACTCGACTGGGAGGAGGGATGTTACAGTGCTGATGCTCTATCAGCCACTGTCCAGCAGTAGCCAGAATACTGGTGTGTTATCAACACCTTTCTAGCTACTAATGTGAAGTACAGCACTGGGGGGTACTATGAGGAAATGAACTCCATCTCAGCCAGACCCAATAGAGACTGTAAGAGCAAAGAAATGGCTTTATGTTTACCTTTAATATAACTGCACACATTGTACAAGTAAAATACCTATACGAAGAGGATGCTGCCGAGTTGGAAGAGCTTCTCATCTATGAACTAATGCTTTTGTCCAGACTTGAACTAACTGAAGTGAAACATCAAGGAATTTACAGAGCACAACCATAAAAATATGAACTGTGGAGTTATTCCTGACAACACTACGCCTTTAAGGTAAGGAATGCAAATACATCAGTTTGAAATGAAGAAAACCAACAACAAAAGCAAATAGCCCACTTCCCCCCCACACTTAAGTAATGACCCATCCTTTATGCTAGTACTTCCTTCTCAAAAGTTAAGTTTTCTCTTTATAGAAGTTGTTCTATTGCTTTTAAGCCTAGCTGTCACAGTTGAGCTATGAGAGGACAGGATTTTACACTGTAGAAGGAGGTACTGCTGTCAAACAAAGAACTAATACTCTGTCCATGGCAAAAAATACTGGAGAAACAAGTAAAAAGCATAGAATTTCACATTTCACAACTTGAAAACTCCATTCTGCTCCTCCAGCCCTTCCCCCATGTAATTTCAATCCATTTAACTGCTGTTAAAAGAAAGACTGAGCTGGTGTTTCGACTGACTTTGGAATTTTAAAGCTGTTTGTCAATAAAAACAGAGGAAGCACCATAGAAAGTATGGTGCTGTTAGGATGTTTTCATAGGCTGAGTACAAAGGGCTCTGCAGATAAGGCAAACATCATTACATCAAATGCAAAGAACAGGAAACCAAGGTGACAGACAGAAAAGGAGTTGCCAGGGTCATCCAGCAGCCAAGTGTCAGTCCAAGATATTAGCTGTCCAATTTGTAGCACCCGTGGCAAAGGACCATAATGATTTCTCTTTATACGAAGGCTTTTCATCAACACTTTGATGAACTGGTAATGCACATAATTTAAGCAACAACACATTAACTAGAAAAATCAGGTGCCCAAAACCAAGTGGCAGAGAACTGCCTAACCCTGAACAAAGTCAAAGCCATGAAGCACCGAAGAGTGACCGTGCACCCGGCCAACCAGCAGGCTCCCACTGACATGTACTAACATGTGTCACCAAACACGGGAAATCACGTTTCCCCAGACTTTCACAACATACTGGCACATTGCAGAAGATCTACCTGACCCTTTGCCACAAAGGCAATTAAGGCAGGAATATCCAAATGTAGATGCTGGTTAACTCCGTACGTCCTGCAAGCATCGCTTGTATAAGCCTCCAGTTCCCCCTCAGAGCACACCAGAAACATACACCATACACGTGCTACAGAAGGAAGCTTCACGGTAAAAGCTGTAGAAATGCCTACTGCCTGTAAAATCCATTAAAAGAGATAACTACATCACTATTGTTTCAAAATATCCCAAATATGAAAAATTCCACTGTTAAAAAGAATTTATTGTCTTCAAAACCTTTGAAACTGTGTCAAATAAAATTCTAGTCATGTCCAGGAAGTTTCACACTCCACAAATCATATCTTCGTCTATCCCTAATTCAAAATTCAACAATAATAAGACAATTCTTTAACTAGGAAGGTTTTTGCATATGTAACTAAAATTCTGCTCTTCCTTCAAGGGGAAAAAAAAAAAACAACCAACAAACCAAACAACTTAATCTACAGTGCCTTTGAGATCAAGCAGAACTCATTACTTCCATCCTACTGAAAGAGACAAAAGTAATTCAAGACATTCTCTCCTGCATTTCACAGGAACTCATAATCTATTATTTTATAAGACACAAGCACCCTATGGCTCCATCCCCATTTGATTCACTTGGTAGACCTGGTCATTTCTTTTAGAGTAGTGGTTTCTCTGCTCATTCAAGCACCTTCATGCTCTTTGCCAGATTAAGATAAAATTTAAAAGAATTCTGTGACTGCTTCCCTAGGAAAATTGCAAGCTGTTTGTACTCTTCTCAGTAGACAGCTCATTTATCCACATTTCAAGATATACTGTTCTATAAACAATATTTCACAGTTGTCCTCTTGGTCACACAACACTTCAGGAAACAAAAAAAAGTATTTTTCTGTCTGCATAGACAGTAACAATATTATTACAGCTTACATTAAAAAAGAAGTTTTGCAAAGAATTTATTGAAAACAGGCAGTCTAGCAATTTGACCATGTGTCTAGAGCTCTGCATAATTCAAACAAGCAATTTCACTTGTCTGCTTTGCAATTTTCCTATTAATGAAAATAATATTTACCTCACAGGAGGTCAGAACGATTAATTTCAATGACGAGCTTGAATCTAAAACAGAAGGTAATTTGATAGATCTCTGAGGAGAGATGGTGAAGGAAAAACAAATTAGATTTTATATTCAGTTTCCAATGAGAAAAATGTGACGTGCAGCAGAACCAGCTACAGAATATTAGCAAAACTACGCACCAAAGGAAGAAAATTCAATGCTAATACAATTTCTCTCAAACTACATACACCACCATGAACAGCAGCAGACTCCTCAATGCCAGAGTTTTATCTGAACAGACAAGTTTTGGAATCTGCCTTGATTTCAAAGTTGCTGCAGTTTCACTAATGAAAGGAGATGTTACATTCTGAGAACTCGGTGCTCATTTATCCATGGAAAGAAAGGGAAGAGAACTGCAGAACAGTCTGAACATAATACTTTTAATAAACCCAAACCAAAAGAGAAATGTAAGTACATTCCTCATGAATCCAGACACTATTAATACAGCTAACTGTCAGGGATCCATGACAGTTCATTCTCAGTTTCAACTGTTTAACTCAAGGCCAGAAGAATTACCCAGTCCACAACAATGTACTACATTGATACTGACCCTGACACTAGATCCGTTGCATTTAAAAGTGTCCCACTGTCTGAAGCTAAATGAGTAATTACAAGACACAAGACTGAACCCAAGTCAAGACATGCAGATACAAGGAACTCAGGGGTCTTTTGTTTTTATTTTTGGAGGGGAAGGGGCCTTAAATAGCACAGTTGTTTCTCTACAAATACTGCAGTTAAAACACTTTGTAACTAAAACCCTTGGATAGAGAGAAACGTACTGCTGAACAACTCATGATTTTATCGTAAGAGGAATACTAGACATCCTCTTTTTCTAAAGAAATTCTAGGAAAGAAACTAAAATAAGAAAATTACTAGTAAGGTAAATTAGATTATGTAGAAACAGAACAGCAAGGTTATCCATTCTTAATGAAGTACATTGAAACACTTCCATGTTGCCACAAACTTAGATTCTACATTTCACTAAGCGTTCATTAGTGCTGGGGAAAAAACCTAGAAGCAAAAGAGCACTGTACTACAATGACTACATAGGTTTTGCTGGGGATTTTTTATTTATTTAGATGTAGAAAACCAAGTTTACTTTTACTTTACAAAAAGATACTCTTTAAGAAAAAGTTCTCCAATATTATAAACTGCAGACCTCCAGCACCAGACCAGTGCTGGAAACTACAGAAACTATACAAGTTGCAGAAGTTACAGATATTAAAGACCATAAGACAAGAAAGGGTGTGTGAAGAACATAATATTGACAATAAGGATGTCTACCTATGGTTTTTTTCCGTGCCACAGAACCAGGGAGGACGAAGTGCAAATGCCTCTGCCAGCAGCAGCACTCCTCCAGAAGAGTCATGTTGTTTTCACCAGCTCAGACCAACCACAGCAGGAGAACTCACCTCATCCACCACCCAGAAGTACCCACTATCTACATCCCTTTCTTTATCAAATACACTGTATTTGTCAGAGATTTCCATTAAAAAAGGAGAAAACTCTCTAATCTTAGGCCAGACTAAAAATTTCAATGTAAAAGGAGAATTAGCAATAGAAGCCTAAAGCCCACACACATTGCAAATGAACATCGCTTTTTAAGTAATCTCACAATTCAAATAGCATCTTCTGCTCTAGTCCATTTGAGTCATTGTCCACCACAGTCGAGAATCCAGAGGAACATATCAATTCTTCACCTGCTTCCCTATATCCCTGAGGGCAGAACATAAACACTCTTCTAAATAAAAGCTTTGAGAAGAGCCTGTTCAAGTGATTCATCCAAACAAGCATGCCAGCAAAGGTTTCTATTCCACCTGTTGAATGTGAAAATAAATAGTAGGTATAAATCTTGAGGGGAAAAAGCTAACACATTTTTCTTAAGTTTTTCATAGATGTATTTGTCCATTATTATTCAACAACTGAAAAGTTGCACAACTCAGTGAGTTATAGTAACAAGAGAGTTAGATATCCGTGCTATTAGGTAGAAATTACTACTTCATGTGACATGTCACATTCCTTTCGATACATAGATAGAGGAATGTGTCTTTAGGGGAAAAAAAAGTAATTCTCTTACATTAAGTAAGAACAAATCTGATGACAAATAATCATTGAGGTACTGTCCACATGATTCCTATCTTTAAAAAGTTTGCCTGTAAGCCTGAAGTGAAATTCAGCAAGCTTTACTTAAAATTTTTCAATTTCCAATGAACACACAAAGCTTCAAACTGTTCCATGAAGAGGAAAATACAAAAAGGACCATCTCAGCTGCATACATTTGGAGATTCATTATTAAAATCTACAGTGTTACTATATGATGCCACTGACAGTGTCTACAGAGAGCCTATGGCAGCCTTAAATTATTTTCATCCAGCCTTAGCAATATGACAGCATCATTACTACAAATGCACGATAGTTAGCTTCTGATTGACTTAGGAAAAACATGGAAAAGAAAATATTAGTAATGCATTATATGGAATTCAAACAATCTAGAGCAAGAACACGGGGTCACAAGCACAACTTAAACAAATTCTCTCACAGAAAACCTAGACAGGCAGTAAGTGGCAGCTGATTTCAGAAACATCCCATTAAGGCCATACAGAGCCAGTCGAACCCATTATAAAACATAACTGTGCTGCTGCAGGAGAGGGGGGAAGTTCTCCTTCCCCTTCTTTGTATGTATTGGCATTCAGCAGGACTGATCCCTTGATTCAGTTCAGCCCACCCTGCAGCTGCACACATCTGTGTGGTAGAAGGAACAGACAAGTTGGGGGAGGACAAAAATACAATGCACCCCTCCAGGGGCTACATGGGCCTGTGCCAGGCTAGTCTGGCTGCACCCCCACAGGCTAAACTTTCAAGGCAAAATTTTCTCCATTTTGCTAGGAAAATACAGATCTCATCCACTACTGCTACAACAGCAATTTCCAAGAGAGGACTGAACTCTGAGACGTCCAAATGAAAAGTCTCATCCTATTGGCTTTATTAGTTACCCCAGACTGCTGTTCACCACTTTGAGGAGGGGAAGGAAAGGGGAAAAAAAAACCCACACCACAAAACCTACCAAAGCCTGAAGTTCAGCTGAAATACCAATTTTATGAAGTATACGCAAGCTTAAAATCTGTTAATACTCTCCAAAGTTAGGTTTGGATGCACTTTTGACTCTTCTTCCAAGGGATTCAGCAGAAATATTTGGGGAAAAAAAACAACATAGCAGGTGACTGATGTAAGGGGAACTGAAGATAAGCTTCTGTAGCTCTGATGTCCCAAATGGAAGACAAATCAAGTAAGCCCAGGCTAGCATACTCTTGTTAATGGACCATCTCCTGACCACATCAATCTCATCACTGGTATGTATCACAGAATATCCCAAGTTAGCAGGAACCCACAAGGACCACTGAAGTTCAAGTCTTGGCCCTGCATAGGACACCCCAAGATTTACACCATGTGCCTGAGACCATTGTTCAAACACTTCCTGAACTCAGACAGGCTGGTTCTGTGACAACTCCCCTGGGCAGTCTGTTCCAGTGCCCAACCCCCCTCTGGGTAAAGAACCTTTGCCTAATATCCAACCTAAATCCCTCCTGACACAGCTTCAGGCCACTTCCTTGGGTCCCGTCAGTGGTCACCAGAGAGGAGAGATCAGAGCCTGCCCCTCCTCCTCCCCTCATGAAGAAGTTGTAGACTGTCATGAGGTCTCCCTTCAGTCTCCTCTTCTCCAGGCTGAACAGACCAACTGCCCTCAGCCACTCCTCATATGGCTTCCCCTCAAGGCCCTTCACCATCTTTGTTGCCCTCCTCTGGACACCCTCTGATACCTTAATATCTTTCCTACATTGTGGTGGCTAAAACTGCCCCCAATATCCAAGGTGAGGTCACCCCAGTGCAGAGCAGAGCGGGACAATCCCCTCCCTGGCCCAGCTGGCGATGCTGTGCCTGATGCCCCCAGGACAGGGTTGGCCCTCCTGGCTGCCAGGGCACTGCTGACTCACGTTTAACTTGCCATCCACCAGGACCCCCAGGTCCCTTTCCTAGCACTGCTTTCCAGTGTCTCAGCCTGTATGTACATTCCAGGTTGCCCTGACCCAGATACAGAATCCAGCACTTGTCTCTGTTAAACTTCATACAGCTGGTGATTGCCCACCCCTCCAATTTGTCATGGTCTCTCTGCAAGACCCCCCTGCCTTCAAGGGTGCCAACAGCTCCTCCCAATTTAGTACCACTGGCAAATTTAGTTAGTATGCCTTCAAGCCCTGTATCCAAGTAACATGTGAGTATGTTGAAGAGAACCAGGCCTAAAATGGAGCCCTGTGGAACCCCACTAGTGACTGGTCACCAGCCTGACGTAACTCCATTTACAGTAACACTTGGCCTTTTGTTGTCCCCCATAGTACCGCCCAACTTCAGTTCCAACTGAGCTTTGGCAACATGAATTTTCTCCCCTTGGTGGCAAGCAGCCCCTCTGTATTCACCCCATGTCACCAGACCTTGCTTCCATGGAGCACACACTTTCAGTTTTTTGCTTTAGCTCCAAAAGAAGATCCCTGCTCAGTCAAGCCAGCCTTCTGTGTTATCTGCTGATTTCCAACATTAAAAAAAACTGCACTACAGAACTAATTTTTAAGAAAAGTCAGAAATTATTATCTAGCAGTTACATGCAAGAAAAACTTCCAGCCCAGTTTCAAATACTTGGAAAACACAGAATTACTAACATGTTTTAAAAAGTTCACAATTCAGAATAAAGAGATCCACCATACTATATCTCACTCCAGTGTCTGGGTACAGAATAACTAGCAATTGCAGTTTTGGCTTGGTAAACATAAAGGTCTGTTCTTGACAATGAAATGTATTTTTATGCTATTTCAGAGGGCACTGCATACTTTAAGATGACAACCTGAAAGGAACTCCCCATCACCAGGGTCTCAACCACCACAGCCATGTAAAAGCCAAAGCATTATGAAAACAACAGCCACAGGGAAGACACCACACAGCAAACCCACATACAGCACAGGATTGCAAACACCATGATCATACATAGCACTCTAAAATGCACACATTTTTAACACATTTTTTAAGAATTTTACAAGCACTATCTCCAGATAGACTGGTTGCACACTGCATACCTAAAATAGCTGATAAGATGCCCAAGAAAAGCTGCCACCAATAACACAAAGTTTACTCTAAAGGGAAGGGACTCCTATCAGGCTCCTCACTCACTTCTTCCCTTACAGTGCAACAGGGTCTCAATTTGCAGTCTCAGGTTGCTTTCAAACTCAAACATACCTTTATCATAGGTATTCCACACATCTCCCTGGCTTTTTGAAATACTAGGATTTTAATAAAGTCCAAGTAAGGGCCTTTCCTCATATCTAGACTCAACACACAAAAAACTCTCCTATGGCCAACCTCAAAAGAAAACCCACAAGTTACTTGAGTGCACTTCTCCAGATGGGAGTGTTTGCTTTTACCCAAAAGAATGTTCTTCATGATCCCTGCACCAGGCAGCAGGCCACAAACATGGTTCCACTGAGAAGAGGAAAGGACTTTCAACACCACACAAGCCTCCAAAGGAAACCTACCTAAAACTACCTTCAGCAAGGCATGCCACCAGGAGAGCAAACGCTCACAGACTCACTCTTCTCACTCAAGCATGTCACGTTTTGCGTTGTACAAGTTACAGAAAATAAATCTCAGTATGTTGCAAATCAAATCTTAACTAACTGTGCATGCTAATCACAGGGAAACACTATTAGAGCCCATACAAAAGGACCATTTCAGAAGAAAGAAACAGCTGCAAATATAAATATCAGTGGTAAATAAAAAATGTCAATGTGACTAAAAGAAAGTATCCCTTCAAAATAACAGTCACTCAAAATAACAAAAAAACCCTTCAGATTCATGATTTCACTACCCAACACAAGTCCTGAAACCCTTCCTCCCTGAGGTAGGCAGGGTAAAGAAATGCCAGAGATAACTGTGAGGCTCTTTGGGGGACCCTATCCTCCAAGCAAAAGCAAGACAAACTCCATTCCAGGTCAGTTCATACCAACAGAAAACATGCTTAGTCTAATAAAAGACTAATTTGGCTGTACGGTAATGAACACAAAGTAATTCTGGCTATTGAGAAGATATTATAGGAACTCTTCTCTTAAACATTGTCTACCAACATGTGGGCCCTGTGTTTACACCTGATTTTCCATCAAGCCAAATTCTGATTCACATTCACTAATTTGCCAACACTTGTGCCTAGATCTGAAAGGAAAGGGGAAGGAATGGGAGAACAGCAAGATGCCAGACCCATTATTTAATGAAATTACCGGCTAAAGCCTACTCATTTTTTTCGGAATTTTTTGTAGACTTCAAGAAGTTTATAAATATGTCTTTATATTTGAGAAATACAACCTAAGGATTTCCAACAATTTACCTTCAACTACAGTTGTTAATATTTTGTAAAGTGTGCGTATATTCACCGCACAAATATCATACTGAAGGACTCAGAAAGGGATTTTTTTTTCTTTTTTTTTTTGCAGCTGTATTTTTGTTAGGCTCATTTCACAAACCATCTGTTCCTCAGAAGAATACATATATAATGGGTATCTGCCCTAAAACAAGCACTCAAGTAAAAGGTTCCACCTTCCTCCTCCTTCCTTTCAGGCCTTAGTTGGCAGATGGTCAAGAGGATGTTTATAGTAATAGAGGATGTTTATCAACCAACCTTCATAGGTTAGAGAAGCTGGTGCCTTAATAAAAACATTTGACAATGCCTTTTAGCAACCAAAGAACTGAACATGTAATTCATTCAAATAATTCTATTTTAAAAATACTTGGAAAATACTGATCCTGAACTCACATCTGCAAAGCTGCCTTCTTACACCTATGTGTGTCTAAATCCCCAAAATACAATTTTCTCTCAAACTCTGCCATATTTTAACATTCCTTGAATTCACAGTAAGTCTCTACAACACTTATGTAGTAAACAGTCCCTAGTGACTCACAGGTTCGAGGATGAAATACTTAAAAACTCCTGGTTGTCTTCATACTGCAATTTTGACTAAACATCATCTTTTTACCAAACTTTCACCTTCTGTCTTCAACTTATTAACCAGGTCACAGTCAGACTTGCATAAAATTTACCAGGTTAACCACAGAAATACAGAAGTTATGCTAACATACTGGATTTGCATGGATTACAGGAGACACTGTTCAACCTTACAGGCCAGGACTAATCCATATTCAAGGTCTAACTCACTTACTGGAGTCTTCAACATCCTTTTGTGAAAAAAAAATTATGCCGCTTCAGAGAGACATAAATGAGGTAGGCAAGCTGAGGTTCAGAGTCACTTGTTGGGTGTCACTAGCCCCTTCAAGGACTCCCCAAGGCATGCAACCCACAGCCCAGTAGCACATTCTGCTCCTGGAAGAAGTAGGAGCTGTAAAGGTCAGGAGTCTTGGCTTTTCCCACTCTCTCAGCCCTTTCATGTTGTGTCATCAATAGCCAGCTGATGATGTAGTAAACCAGATCATGAGAACCAGCTGAGGTGGAACCTGACATCTTATCTGGCAGGTTAATTTTGACACAAAAAGCAATTTCCAATCAAGTTTGCTGAATGCCTCCCAGAATTCCCAGACTAGCAAGAGGTTACAGGGGAAACTGCAGAGGAGTACAAGACCACAGTTCTCAGCATCAACCGAGGAAGTTCAGGCTGGATTAAAATTGGCTGGGGACCTGCAATATTAATCATCTACATGTCTAAGTCATTTTCCAAAGCTTCTCTTCCTCTTAAGAATCTTTACTATCTCATGCCCAAGGCCACCTAAATCAGCAAATTGAGCCTGAGTTTTCAAAAAGATTCCCTTCACCACACCACCAGGACCTAATCAAGCATATCCAGCCATTAAACCAGAGTCTAGTAAGAGTGTAACTGACAGAGCAAGAGGACTATGATCCACCCAATTCAGTTATCAGACACTGCTAGTTAAAACCTAGGGGGAGGGGGGGGCATAGTATTGGTTATAAATGGTAAATAAGCACTTCTCAGATTTGAAACAGTGCAATTGATTTCCAACTCCACTACCGTGTACTTGTTCTTCAGTAGATCCTGGTCCTGTAATGTATTAACTAAGACTTGGTATGCAATGAGCTGACCACTGAAAGCAACTGCTCACAAAACTGTCTGCTTGAGAATTTCATCTTCAAAATATGTTAAATCATATTTTAGCTCCTAAAAACACCCCAATATTAATCTATAAAATAATTTTTGTTTTTGTAATAACTACATTAATATATAAATATAAATTAATATTAAAAGTAACTTCTAAATAACTTCTAAGTTTAATATATCTCTTAAAGAAAAATACCATATATAGAAAGCTGTCAATTATACAGGTGACACATTCAGCAACTATTAAATTGGACTGTAAGTATAGCTGTCACACATTTATGGCACACTAATTGTAGATATCTAATATCTAGGGAACAAATTTGTGTTTTTAAAACATGGGAAATCAAAAGCTTATTAAGGATTTTTAATTGTCTGTGACCTAGACAAGGATAACTAGTATACTGCTCACTGCAAATCATTCTTACTGACTGAAATACCAGTAATTTCCCTGTAGACAAAAGCAGATCTTATCAAATGACTACTACGCCCTGAAGAGGCCATAAATTAGTAATAGTATGCAGTGACTTGACACTGGTTGGGGGGGAGGAGATAGGTAGAAAAAGAATACACATTGTGTCAATTAATTGCAAGTTGCTTCTGAACAGGATGCTATCACCAGTTTCACCAGCAACTGACAGATGAAACACATAAATGACTTGCAAGCTCCCACATGAAAATACACAGCTCTTAAAAGAAAGTTTCCACGTGAGTCACATCAGGTCAACACTAGTAATCTAAAAGATATCATTAGTTCTGAAGCGACAGCAAGTTACATCTTTTAAAGAGTGACTTGGCTTTACAAAGGCAACGAAATTATTCTGTACACTTTAAGACTTGTAAAATAAAGAATTTAGAGTATAGCTACTGCAGCAGTACAGACAGCCACCACAGCAGCAGATGTACTTTATCAGAGATACGGAAATCTGAAATATGTTCCATGGATCAAAAGACATACACATACAGACATCTGCATGTTCTATAGTCTTCTGCCCTCCTAAAGAAGAGATGTAGTAAAAAAATCAGGTATGCAGAAAATAAACAAAAACCAGGGAACAAAAGCAATGTTTTCATATTTCAAAGTTGTAGTAATAGAGGACTGAGTTTAACAAGCATTTGAAACATTCTGTGAGGACACACAATAGAGGGCTCACATTGGCAAGAGCCATGGTTTAAAGGGCAAAAAACGCAGGGAGTTAGCATGAAGAGCTTGTACCAAACACAAGAAGATACCAGATGAACTTAGTGAACTCAAATGCAAGCATCACCAAGGAGATCCATGTATGGTCTTCTGGGTTGCTTGCTGTTGGCAAGAAGAACGTTTGGCCTTCATGGCAAGACAGAGGCTGCAGCTCAGATGTGGTCTCAGTTCTTGCTGGAGCTGAAGTGCTCAGTACAACTTGTAGGAAGAGCACTACTTAATTTCACTATTCTGGAACAATGATGTTTCTTCCAGACACCTTTTGGTTACATCTGTAAGCCCACATAGAAAAATATTTATGCACAAGATGCTGACAGGTCAGTCCAGAAGTGGTGGATAATTGCGTTTCAGCTGCCATAGACATTTCATTCACAGCTCTCATTTGTGTCCATGGCCATTTCATGTGCCATTGCTGCACAAAGCCATTTACACCAACCACGCTCTTCTCACAACCTTTTAAATTAGAGGTTGGCCAACTATCAGTTCACCACTGACAAGGCCAAGTTTCTTTCTTTATTATTTTATTTGTCTCATCCAAGGAAATTATGAATAAATAAGAGGGTTTTGTTTCCCCCCAGATTTTTCATATAACCAAATCTGTATTACAGTGACTTAAATCCATGCACTTATCTAATTTTATCAGATTTCCTCAAACATAAATAAAATGTAGAATACCATCTTCCTTTTTACCTACAGAATAAAATAGAAGCATTCAGAAAGTGGCTGAGTTTTGGAGGGCACTGCAGGACATTGCTGCAGCTCATTTATAATTTCCTTTAGAAGAGGTGAAAGAAGGGAAATAATTATTTGAATTCTCACACAATCCAATCAGTTTTGCTCAAATATGTGCATTAATACAGGCAGTACTGTCAAAGTAGGGGAAAAAAGCTAAATATCAGCAAAATGCTAAATCACACAAAATTATTTTAGTATCAGACTGCATCATTCTAATATTTAATCAGAAATGTACAAATCACAAATTCAAAATGTATCCTCCTGCCATGCAAATAAAACAGATAATATTCCTAACCCAAAACTCCAAATAAAAAGGCATTAGAGTAGCTGGTGATCTTGGTCTTTTTTCCCACAAGCTAAGCAGAAAAACCCTAGAACTAAAACAAAATGCTAAATCATAGCAGTAAACACTGGATTTGGTGAACTTTGCAAGCACCATAGGTTGATGTCAAACAAAAATATTACCTCAAATCAAGCAGAGGTAATTGGGGATTCTGGTAAAAAGTGGTAGTTAAAAAATAAAGTTAAAACCAACATTATTTATATTAATCAACGTAACTAGAATCCCATGTTAACTAGGCATGTCACCCTCTGTTGTTTCACATACCTGCAACAAGGCAAAGGGTGTGTTTATCAAAATTACGTCTAGCTGCATAAGACTGATATCCGTGACTATGGAGCTTTATAGCTACCACATGCCGATCTCTCCGTTACCCACCGAGTCACTGATAGGAATAACCCACCCTAAGCCAAGCCAGAACTTAAACATGTAATAGAAGAAAGAGACAAGAAGTACAAAGAAACAATTCTGTAAACCAAGCTGAAGGAAGAAAATCTTATCCACTCTCAAGGGGAATGCTGCTGTTTAAAGATCATGTGTTTTTGTATGCTGCAGTGTTTCTATAAACACCTTTCCCTGGAAACTAGTGTCTGATCTTTCTTTCCCTCCAACTCATAACCTGCTACATGCTGTCACCTTAAGAGATACTCTGAGGTCAGAGAAAAGAGGACAAGCCTGAAAACAGCAGGTTCAGCTGTAGCAAGTTATGAAACAGTACACAGAGACAGCTACTTGCTACATAAGACTAAAGACAACAAAATGATAGGTTAAGTTCTACTGATTTTAAGAAAGTGCTCATAAAAGGTACCCCCCCAAGAAACAGCAGTTACTGTTTTAACAAGTGACCTTTATAAAAGGTAATGTTTCTAATGTCTTCTAAGAAAGGGGTAAGAGAAGAACTAAACTTCTGTAACAGGCAAACCAAGAATTACACAGTCTTCATGTGTCAATGTAAATTAAATGCTGCTGTAGGTTTTGTGGCTGGAAGAACTGGTCACTCAGCTTATGCCAAATTAATTTTAAACAAGAGCTTCAGGTACAGATAACCTCCCTGCTCTGCAACAAGGGAAGCCAGTGCCACAAGAGGCTTGCCAGTTGTTCTTCACAGTCTCAGTAATGCCTCAAAACCAGAACAGAACACAAGCTGCTAACAGTTCTCAAGCTGGTTTCCTGAAGCAGGACAAAGTCAGGTGATTTTTTCCACTTCTGAAACTTTAGATAACAATGCTACTTAACCCTTGACAAACCACTACTTCAAAATACAATAAAACCCTATTTAAAAAAAAAGAACAGCCCTCCCACTCCCCCCCCAAAATGTTTGTGAGTAATTTCACTTACAGGAATATTCTTGCTGAACTTAACTGGTCACAGATTACATGGCCTCACATTGTTACAGCTGGGAACTAACTCTATCCTCATGGAAGATCTCTCTTTTTTGATGATAAAAAAAAAAGGGGAAGGGGGGAAAAAAGAAAGAAAAGAACTTTTAGTAACTTCTCCATAATGTTAAAACAAGTCAGTTGAGGAAAAAGAAAAAAACATCCAAAGTGGATATTTTGCAACATCTCATCTGCTTATCCATTAGCCTTGCATAAGCTGACTCAGTCACTATAAGGTGACCAGGAAATCATCACATTGGAGTTTGAACATGTAAGTATGCACTATGCAAAACACATCCCAACTCCCTCCCAAAAATTACCTGTAATTTAAAAGACAATAAGCAAAAATATGTATACCCACCTTGAGAAAACTCTCACAAAGTTTTATTTTGCAAACTTGATCACAGATGCTGTCTTAGAGCACCTTTAACACATTCCCTCATTCCTAATACATTGTACTAGCTATTCCCTGCTTTTAATTCTCATTAAGCTTTGCTGTTTACTATTAAGGTAAAATAAAATTTCTGCTACACTTTAAAATGGAAAATAAAAAGGTTTTGGTTTTTTTTCCCATTTGGTCAAACGAAAGCATCTTTGCTTTGGGTCAGCCCTAAATAATTGTAATATAAAATATTAGTAATTTACAACCATTTCCAGATACTTGACTCAGGAAATTCCACCTATTCTCAAAGGAAAAAAAGGTTGCTATTTTATAGCTAGAAATCAATCAGATAATTTAGCAAGATTTTTTCCTCTTTTCTCCAGCATTGCTTACACTGTATAACACAACAGTATTTAGTCACACCTGACAAGAAGCGGTATCAGAGGTGTAGCCAGAAGTGTATTGCAAGACAAAGAGTCACATTCAAAAATTATTTCAGGTAAACAGTGATGTGCAAGGAATAAAGGAAACATATTTATCAGCAACTCCACTGCAAGGTTGTTTTGGCATTACCATCATCATGGAATGCACGATCACCCATTCCCTCAGTGCTAATGAGCTCTGTATAATGCATAAAAAAATATTCCGAGGATGTCCTAATTCTGTATGCAGAGATTGCAGAAGTTGCCTACAGGAATCTGAATGTTCAGTAGTCGTATTCAAAACTCTGACTCGACTGGAAAATATCTGCAAGGAGATACTTTGAGAATAAAACCTAACCTTCTCATTTTTATACTGTCTTCTTAAACCTAGAGCAAGAATGTGAAGCCTCTTTTGACTTGTGGGTCTATTTTCAATATAATCTGCTTTCAAATTTCAAACTGGAAATGAGAAATATAATACACTAATTTCAGCTACTTCAATTAAAGCATTGGTGGAAAGTCCTCTCCCAATCCTAATTTGAAAGAAACACATTTTAGCTATATTGTATAGTTTTCCCTTTGTAAACATGAGGTTTTGGTTAAAAACAAAAACAAAACAAAAAACAAACAAACAAAAAAACCCCTTAGTAAGTCAGCAAATTGGAAAGGAAAAATTTATGGTGTAGTCCAAGGAAAATATCACCTTGTCTGAAAAAGTTTATGGTAGGTCTTTCATGAGAGGCTAAAACCTTCTAACTTGTTTTGCCAATAAAATACAGCTCTTTCATAACTGTTAACTAACAAAGAAACATCCACAGTGTGATTCTTGGGATCTCCTGCACAGAGCCAGTGCTGGACTTGATCCTCACGGATCCCTTCCAAGTCAGCATATTCTATGATTCTATGAACCCTTCACCAAACAGATCTCTCCTGGCTGACCTGAGAAATCCACTAGTTATACCAGGCCAAAAAAGCACTGCTCCTTATGGCTTGAAAACTACTTTTGCATGCCTCTCAAGTAAGATTAAACTTATTAAACACCTCATTTTCAGTGATACCATTCCTCTACTGATCCCAGGTGTACGCTCAGAGGTAAGTGTTGAGCCACCAGTGTGGCTAACACAGCCACACCAGGATCACCAGAGCTGCTACTTGCTCTGGCTCATGTATACAGAGCTGCACCTCTCCCTCTTTGCTCCCAGCCCTGTATAAATGAGATTCAACTAAATGTTAATATTTCAGTTAATTTTTCAATGTTTGGGTTTGCTCTTTTGTTTTGGAATACTTTTTTCTGATAACTGGTTCCAGACTGTAGAGGATGACTACAGTTTCCTTTTCAGTCCTATGATCAAGGCAGTAAAGGGTACAAACAGATGAGCTGGGAGATAATTCTTCCGTTCTAATATAAACTAACTAAACATGGTGAGTAGGAGTTACAAACCCCAGATACTCCCTAAGTACACACCCTGGGTGTGTCCATCCCATCAATCAGACCTGGCACTCCCTACAGTTGCAGTTCAGATTCAAGAGCAAAATTGTTGTGGTTGGACAGAAGTAAGGAAAGAGACTGACATTCATTTTTCTCACCTGACCCTTAGAAGATTTGGTAGCAATGATGGAGCTATAGGACACGGTGCATGAGCGTTCCTAACTGCACTGGAGGAAGTTCCCTCTGGCATATCCCAGATATGGAACATGCAAGACACATTTAGACAGATCTCATATTCATTCTTTTTGCATATTCAGGCCTTCATTTTCCAATAGCCAGAATTTCACTGAACTCATATGCTGTCACTTAGCATGGAACCTGTTTACAGTATGTTTTAGAGTAAACAGATGAGTCACTAAAATCATCACATTTCTTAATATACTGTGCATTCCAAATTCCCTCCCTGCCCATGAGAAAAAAGCAAACAGGTTAAATTGTTGAAAAAATATAACTGTTTGACCACAAATAAACCCACATCTAGATATCAAATGCTGGTATTTCACTCTTCTTTTAAAAAGGACCTCTCTCAAAATAATGACACATCTCTAAATACACATTAAAAGATTACTTTCGTGATCCTTCTAACATCTTTTAGATCAAAATACTTAAATCAGTATGTACATAAAAATCCTAATGATCAAACTGCAAAAACACAGGTAATGGAAATAAGCCAATAGATTTGGACTGTGAAAACACAAAAAGGGGCCAAGTTAGTGCAGAAAGTTTGAACCCTTCAATTTCATGTTCTTTGAAGGTGCATCTTAATTGAAAACTGACTAGAACACTCTGGACACACATTTTCTTCAGGAAAAACAAAAGAAAGGTGCACGCTTCTTTTTCATTCGTGCAACACTAACACGAAGGACCACAAGTAGTCTTGAGAGTAAGAACCTCACTGAAAACAGGAAAGAATCCATAGCTTTGAGAACTGCCACATTTGGGGGCAGGGATAAGGATAAAAATCAAACTGAGGACTAATTTTTATGAAAAAAATGTATCAATATCTGTATCAAACAGATAATTTAACCTATTATGCGATCAATTAACATTAAAGGATTCAATTACAAGCAAAACCTCTTTAAAAAGTACTGTCTACACCTGTGGCTTCCAAAGACACAAGAATAAATGGGAATGCAAAGCCTATTACCAGCTTAGCATATACCCACAAATCTATAAAATGGGGAATTTGGAAACTTTTGCAATACCGAGTTAAAGAGAACACTTTAGAGCTTTGCCTCAATCACCTGTAAAAGACAAGCTCCAGAAACTGATTAAACCTCCTTGGTTATAGATATTGTAACCAAGGCCTGAATCCAGGCTTGGACAGCTGCATCTGATCACACAGAGGATGATCTGCTCTTTCTTACTACTTAAGTTTCAAAGTTGCAGAGCCCTGTATGTTTCCTGGACTACAATTTTCCCCCCACACTATCAGCTAATAGCTCCCTAGAATTATTAACATTAAATTTACTGCCAAATTAAATATTGCTCTTCAGCTTAACAGCTCCCTTTCTCTTGGAATATCTCTTGGCTGTTACCATTGACAGAGTCACACTTACACAGCTCTGGAATCTAAGCAGTCTTGACTATTCCCCTCTGCTGCAAAAAGGCAAGGGCTCCAGTTTACACATTAGACATGGCAACATAAACATGAACATTCAGATGGGACTTTTGGCATTAGGCTAAGGTTAAGAATGGCATTCTGATGGGGCAGCTTTCAACTTGAGCACTGTAAAAAAAAAAAATAATCAAAAGAACTGGATGCATATCAAACAGCGAATAATTCTCCAATTTATTACAAGTCCTTTTTCCTAAGCAATAGACAACCTTTGAAAGGCAGGAACACACACCAGTCTAGTCATTCAATAACAAAGTACAACCCAAAAAGAGACACACAGTCTACTGAAATTGGTCTCAACAGAGCACTTTTCTGGGACACAAGAAAAAGGCCAATCACTGGGATTTCACACCTAGAGTTCTGTGGTTTTGAAACACAGTCATAGTTTCCAGCAACCCACAAGTATGCTCTGATTACCAATTCATAACAAACTTAGCAATTTAATATTGCTCAAAGGTCCCTTTATTTTGGAAAGAATACTACTACTAAATCAAGACATAAATAGATTTTCTTTTTTTCTTTTTATTACTTTAAATAGTAGGCATTCCTGCCTTGTGCAACTACTAAATTACCAAATGCTGGGAGCATATCATCCAAGGAGTAGCACAGTATTAGGACAATGACTCTTTCCAGATAAGTATGCTTAGACCAACACTGAAGCAACATTTAGTGAATAATTAGGCATATGCTTTTTTGACATAAGCAGTCTTATTTTGACTAGCTGCTCCATCTCCTTTAGTAAGATAAGAGACAAGCATCCAGGGAAGTTTCTAGATGTAGTCAGAAGTATCAAAGTCAAAGGGGAAAAAGGACCAGTAAATTGGGTAACTGAATAAAATAAAACATGTTGCCTGCATTTTCATATATCATAATAAATATCACATATATCTTACCTTACCAAAAGTAAGAAGAATATGAAATCATAAAGAAGAAAGTGAACGGTTCAAGTGAGATCGAAGGAGTCCTAAAGCCTAAGTAATCCTTACCCCTGGCAAGTCATTCTGCAGGTAACCAAAAGTGAGTTACTTATTTCAATTCTCCATCCTACCTTTCCATCAGTGCATTGTTTTGTAGATAAAAACACCTGCTGTGACTTCCATTCCCAGCCCTGAGCAAACCAATGAACCCTAAAACTCAGTCCCGGCTACCTTCTCCACAACCACAGTGGATCCAAAGGCTTCCCAAACCTGCATCCCAAATAGAGATGCCATGAGCGGTCCAGTTCTGACAGACTCCATGAGTCTTCATAACTCACAGAAGCAAAATGAATTCAGAGCAACTTGTTTCCTGGACTGGACAGGAACATCGAACACACTGCTAGAAGCTGCCTAGAGAGTCTGCAGAAACTCCACTCCTGGAAACAGTCAATACTTACCTGGAAAAAGTCCCGAGCAACCTGGATTAACTTCATCCTAGCACTGGACTTACATTACTTCTAGTGGTCCCCTCAGTCTTCGAACATCTTAAACACACTCAATTTTGATTGTTCTGACAGACATGTATTTTCAACAACCCAAATCTTTCTTTATACTAGCCAGACTAGTAGTAAATTCACATGTAACTACACTTAATAACCCACTTGATTTCTTCTTTCAACACATTAAAAAATGTAAATTAGACTGTATCAACCAAAACTTCCCTAAGTTCATTGCTATAATCATTAGTTATGATTTTTGTCATAGCAATGGATTTTCTAGCTTAAACTCAACTGCATTTACTAACAGATATATTCTTCATTAGACAGCACCAGTATACATCAGAAAGACAAGACCAGCATTAGATACAATTTAATATGAAATGTTGGTCAAGAGATGACAGACAAAATCTAGACTCCTTACTTTCAGGCTCAAGTAATCTGATTTCTATCAAAACTAACTAGAAAAGAAACCATTCCTAATTAACTTTCCACACATTTACTGTATTTAATTCATCATTACCAATGAAACATACATTTCATAACATGAAAAACAGAACAGTACTAAAATAGCTTTGGAAATACGACTTATGCAGTAAAGTTGTATGCCAAATTGATACCTTCACTGCCAAATCACAATACTATTTCAGGATGCAACTATGAATAAAACTTTCTCTGTGCCTTGAGGTGTCACATTTACTATGACCATACACTTCAGCTTTAAGACAGACAAAATTACATTCAAACTACAAATTCATAGGAATAGCCCATCCCAGAAGGAAAAGATGTTTTGACAGTACTTGCACTTCCCCCTTAGATCAGTTGCTCTCAAATCTGAAACAGTCTTACTCAGAGATGACCATTTTTTTTTCCCTACTCAGGGAAACCAGTAGAGAAAGTAACATGAAGAAACAGTGTCTGTCTTCCAGCTTGTGTAAGTTTCCTCCGAACAATTAAAATGTTAATAAAACTTTACTGCTACTGAGAAGGTCCATGCACTGTTGCCCAAAGACCCCATCATTATCTTGAGTTACACACTTAAACCAAGCAGGGGGGGATAGAACTAGATCTTTAAAGGTCCCTTCTAAGCTAAACCATTCCATGATTCTATGAGAGCTGTTTATAAATCAAGAAAGACATAGCTTTGAAAATTATCACTGAGCTAATGAAACCTGTACTACAAAACTCATCTCCAGCTAGGCAGATGCAGACTTTACAGAAAGATAGCTAATGGATGTTATTTTTTTAGTTTACTTCTAACATGTATAGATACACACATAGGTATAGATAAATTTGTGTGTCATAATAAAGAGTGTGTACATATACATATATATATATATATATATATATCCCTCTCTCACAGAGGGAAGATAAAAATTAGTATCCTCCTATTCCTAGAATCAAAGCTTTACGCACTAGAACAGACAACATATTCTGAGAAGGTTATGCAGAAGCATCTTGCCTTCTAGAAAGAAAACAACAGAAAGTGAAGCCATGTGAGATTTTTAAGAATATCCGTTTATGGCCTGAACATTGAGCATGTATGTATTAAACAGGCACTTGTGCTGAAGGATCATGGGGAAAATGTTTTATATTATGCCTTAAAGTATCAAATTACTTCTTTGAGCACCAAATTCGCTTTTCAAAGCGAATACTGTTATTTTCCAATTTCAAATTAATTAGTGAAACCAATTTCTCTTATTTGGGGGGGAAGGGAAAAAAAAAAAAGCTAGTTTCACCGTATAAACTCTTGTTCCTTTGAGTATGAGAGCAATACATTAAATGGCCATTTCACTCAGCATTTCTACCTTCACCTTGACCATTAAAGCACAGAATAGAAACAACAAGGATGATGCATTATTTGAGAAGAATCTTTTCACAGAGCTTTTGCTTCAATGGGAGATTTCCTTCATGCATTTTACTTTTGAAAATCCACAAAACAGGGCTGAAAAGCCAGTTAATCCTGTTCCTTTCAGGTGTCAGATCAGAAATAAGAGGAAAGATCCGCTTTCAACTTTGAGCAGCTTAGCTTCCCAGTCCCTCCTGAGAGAGGCCTGGCTATTACTCAAATCCACCCAGCTGCAATGAAGTGCTCAGCTCCCCCTCGATGTGCCCATGAACCCAAGAAATGCATTATATAATGACACTGGCAAACACCAAAAGAAGGATGTGTGCATGCATAAATACAGCACATCACAATTCTCTCTTCTGGTGAGCTACAAAATCTCATGTAACAAGTTATGCTGCCTGTCTAAAGGCAGTCTGTCTTCAGCCAGTCAGGTGGTAAATTACCACTTTAACATGCCATACTATACAGATTTCCACAAAAAAACCCCACCACCCTCCAGATGATTTAGACAGCAAAGTGTACAAGGGTTATGTCTGAATAGTCACAGAGCAATTAAGTAATGAGAACACCAAGCTCAGTAACAGCAGCTATATCAATTACAGGGTGCAACACAGAAGTGCTCAGGTTTTTTGTGAAACACAGTACTCAGATTTCTGGAATAAGACTATCAAAATGTTCCTCAAAGAACGTGAAAATTCCCTGTGATTGTGGTTTTTAAAGCGCACATAGAAACACTATTAAATACTCCTATTACCATAGTGCATAGCAAAATAAATCAAAATAGGGTCTACTTTGTACTTAGTGCAGCAAAAACAAAGCCAGTTCCTGAGATAATTACCTAAACCACTTGTCATTCCTGCAAGCATTAGGCAATTAATACTGCAACTCGGCTGTCTCTCTCAAAGATGCCACATAGTTAAGGAGGTACAAGTTCATTTTCTATTGCGCAATCCTTGTTTGGATTGCTTGTTTCTATCTGATCTGCACGAATTCTATAAAGTTATCATTTAATTATGCAGTACGCAAATCGCCATGTTTCACTTGCTTTAAGCTGTTGCAGTCAGAGCCCAGGAATTCATCATCTCCTTAGTAACACACCACATCCAGAAAAGACTCCGCCACAGCAACACAGGCGGGCAAATGCAATTTTGGGAAGCAACTTTAAAAATATCTCACCTACCAGCAGGGGAAATCTGCTCCAAATGACTAAATTCACAGCCTCAGGCTTTTGAGCCCCCTCCAATGCAGCAGTGTTGAAAAGTGCTTTCCACCAACCCAAGCCAAAATATGGCAGCCATCCTGGCCTGACAATGGTGAAAATCAAACCAAACCAATTTAGTAACAACACCAGCAGTGGCGTTACCAGGGAAGTTACCTGAGGCTAACTCAAGGCATCCCTGAGGGCTACCTCACCACACTGGGACCTGGTGGTCCTCAAGCACCACTGCCTGAATTGACCATGCAGCAGAATTGACCATCCCCTGCCTTGCCTGCTAAGGACCATTGCAGCTCCAACTTAGAGCCTGGTTCCCATACCAGCAGCAGTCATTGACCTCATTTGCCATTTAAGGATGACCCCCTGAATAAATGACAATAAATACTGCTGCTAACATTCAGACAGAACATTCAAGTCCTTAATGTCTCCAGACTGCATCTAAAGTTAATTGGGGGGGGGGAGGGAGACAGGAAAATCAGTCCAGGGCCACCATGAGATCAAATGCCATACAACTCTTCACGCTGCCTGAAGGTGAAATTCTTCAAAGCTGATGTGTCCACAGAAAAGGAAAAATGCAGCAGGACTGCCACACATTCAAATACATCCAACAGCCCTCAGAAGTGACAGCATCTATTTCTATGCATGACCTTTGAAAAAGAACAGGAACAAGAAATACAGAAAAATACCAGATTATTTCCACTTTGTTGCTGGAAAGCCTCACACTGGAGCAGCACAAGCTCTTTCTAAACTCCTTAGCAAGACAGGTGTTGCTAAGGGTTTTTTATATGCAAATGTTTCACCTTTAATCAGTTATAACACATCTTCTAATCAAACTCTGTTCTAATACCGAAAGATGGAGCTTTTTTCAAGAAACAAGAAAGGTTCTTTCATCATCCATCCAATTACCAGAACTGTATTTTCTACGAAAGACAAAAGAGGAAAAAAAAAATCATTTCCTTCCCAATAACTAGTGTACAATTTCTCAATTTAACTCTACTCTTCCAACTGAGTTATGGGGCCTTCTCCCCAAAGAGGGTGCAGCAGAGTACCTGTGAAAGGCAAGATATTATGACCACCATTTATAATGTGGAAAAAGTAGCTGTCAGAACTTTTAATGAATTAGTACTGCAAACACATGAAAAATGTTCTTTCAGCTTCCAATACTCTGAGTATTTACAATCCCCTAAAATTATCCCAAGGGCCAAATTACTTTATAAAATTAATTAGTGAAAAATCCCAGTGAACCAATTTTTAAATGTATGCAAGAATTATAAAACACATTTTCTTCATTCTACTGTAAGTAGCAGCTGTCCTATTTATTTTTCAAGCTTTTTACTCCACTCTGGGACTGTTTACACACAAACTTTGACAGAAGTGGAAGAATGCATTTTTAAGACTTAAAAAGAAATTTTAAAAAAATTAAGACAACTATGTGCTTCAACAGTTTAAGATAAGCATCAGAAAATAACATATAAAAAGAGCTATATACAACTTTCATGTTTTGAGCTTATCCCCATAAACACCGTTCGTTAATTCCATTTAACTAGAGAAAGGTCACAGTTTGGGAAAAACAATGCATTAGCCCACACTTAGAAAAAGTGGTCCTTTGAACTTTCAAATATTTATATTTCACCACTACAAAGACTTTCCCCTACCCATTGCCATCTTGCACACAGTACCCTTTATAAGGTACTAATGCCTGCAAAGTAAGACAACAATCACACCCATCTGGGTGGGAGTCCTTTGGCCAAGTGATAGGTGCTCATAATACTATTGAACATTTAATGGCTGTACTGCTGCAGCACAGTTCTCACATGCCATCTCAGAGTTACACAGAATACTCCACTGGCCCCAGCACCATGAAGGTGGGTGGCATTTCCTTAAAGTTATGGCATATTACATATATGTATAAATTAGCAAGATTTAGCAATATTCAGACATTTGTTAACCATAACAACTGAAGAAAATAAAGATACACTAGATTCCTGATTTTTAAGCACCTGCCCTGACAGAGAACTGCAATTCCCTCCTCTCGCAGTGTTTCTGCACATAATTCTACCATCCCTTCTTGGAGAAGACATTAAAAAAACAATCTGAACAAAGTACCAGCAGCTAAATACACACACACACACACCCTTAAACAGATGAAGTCAGATTAATTCAAGCCACACTGCCTACCAGTTTGCTATTACCACAAGCCATAACTTACTTCCCCTCCACACCCCATCTTTTTGGGCTACCTTTGTACTAACTCAGCTGACCTGCACAGAATCAAGTCAGACAAGGACTAACATCATGAGAAGGGAGAACATGGGAAAGATGAGGTACTGGAATAGTAGTTATGGAGGGGATTTCTAGTTCTGTCATAATGGAATTTGATACATAGGTAACAGTTACATATTGGCTTCTCTGCTATCACCTAACAAACAAACCTGACAGGCTCCGAAAAGTACATAAGCCAGAAAGGAAAAAGGAACAGACATACAATGCTCACAGATGCAGGGATTCAAAAAAAAAAAGCCTTAGCAAATCCCAGCAGCAATAGTTTGCAAAGCAGAAAGCTAAAACTGCACAAGCCAAACTTCCACAGCTGGGCTTCTTTGACAAGCCATCTTTAAAATCAGAAAGCTTCTGACTTACTTTCCGAGGACACAAACACAGTGTTTGCCAGACTGCAAGTTTCATGCCTTTGTTCTGATAGTAGGTTCAGATGACTAGTACTCAGGGCTTGGAGTTAATAAAAAGAGATGTGTTTTTTTCAAAAGATGACAATATCAGTAACATCGTTCAACTTCAAAACATGGCAAAAGACTGCAAGACCACATAAAAAGAACCAACACATTTTCCAAATGGGCCCCAAGAAAGTTTCCAACAGTGGAGAGGAATACTGTCTCATTAAAATTATATCACTGCTACCCATGTTGTTCAGAAGGAAGAGCTAATCTTTCCCTGTTAACATGTTAAAAAAAACTTTGGATTTTTAAAAGCTCATTTTGCAGGTTTCGGTAGACATGAATTTTGGCCTATAAAACAACTCAAGTTTACAAGGAAACATGCCTCAGTATAATCCAGTTAAAAATGTGACTTTTCATCATTACAGCAGAAGTCTTAAACCATCTGTCACACTGCACTGCTTTTGTTCCTCAGCCGCACTGCATTGCCCGCTACTGCCCAAACTGCAGTCTGTGGTCTTCTATCAAGCACTGGATGCACACAGGTTGTTTTCTCCTACCTAACATATCAAATATGTTGCTTAGACTGAACTTTATGAAGGGAGAAAAGTGGAAATATTCCAAGGCAAATTTTACTGTAAAGTTGCTAAGACTGTGAATAATTTTCATGCAATATTTTATTTTCTGTCCTTCTGCTTAATCTGGGCTTACCTATCCAAAAATAATTGCAATGCATTTGTTTTTGATGTGGGTCACAATTATTTTGGTATGCTAACATCAGTTAGACTTCAGCAATCTTGAGTATTTTAACTGACAAAACTTGAACACAGAAGTCAGAGCTCTGTACTTCTATTGACTAGCTAAATAAAGTTAATATTAATTTTTTTGTTTGTTTTGCAGAAAAGGAAAAAACTAAGGAGGCAAGGAAGCCAAGAATTACAATGTAAACTAACAGGTTGATACAGTATTTTAATTTCACATGATTTATTCCTGTTAGTGTTTAAAAACTAGCAAGAGTCAGGAAGAAGGCAGAAAGGTAACCTAATGAAACTGTAAGCGATAAACTTCCAATCTCTTGGCCACCGGCCTCTGAACTTTGGCACCACTAGCAATTGTACAATGACTTGAAATGTGAGTTGGTAATTGCTGTTGGTCTCTGCATACAACAATTCCAACCTATCAGCCAAATCTTTCATCAAGAATTAATATGCCTTTTGTTTTCTGTAATTATTGTACACACTGTCCTGCCACTGAACAAGATTTCCTTACTACAGAAAGCTTACATATCTTCACTACAGAGCACTCCCTGCAATTCAATTCCATGAGGAATACATTGAGTCCATCACAGCTGATCATCAAGAAAAAGCAGTCCTAGGTCATACTGCAACAAAGAATAAATTTTAAATGGATTAAAATGTGAATCTACCCTGGAATTTCAGCTTCAACTGAAAGAAATGTAAGAACTTCTCTTAACACCTGAACCATGCAGGTAGTCAGAATGATAACACAGCTGAAAAAGCAGGTCTTGGCACTCCGTTACTAATACAATGGACAGGGTTTATTTATTTATGGAAGGTTTGGAATTCATTCAAGAGAAAAACAACCCTATTGCTGTTGTTACTTGTTTGCCACAATCCGAAAGACAGACATTCCCAAACACAGAACGTGCTTTACAAAAGTTTAAGCCATACATTTGCAGACTAGTTTACCTCCACTTTCCTCATACACTTCTTTTTGCTGCCTTTTCCATTTAATTTTTTCAGTTACTTGAAAAATCCTTATTTCACCACTCATTTTCCTTGGTAAGAAAAATGTTCCTTGCACACTCTGTGCATTGCCATCTATATATTCCAAACAAGCTGAAAGGTGTCTTTCATCCATAAAGGCCTGCAGAAGTATCTCCAGATACATAAATATAATGGAGTCTCTTCCAGCTAAATTGTGTCTCTTGCATGCTAATGGGACTTAAAACTGCTAAAAATTTAACACTCTGAAGAAAAGAGTGTAAAAAAAAAAAGTAAGATGCCAATGAAATATTTTGATACATGTACATAAATCTAATCCTGTAACTTAAGATTTCTGTGAACTAAATCATATGGCCAAAATACAATCTAAAACTGCCTATTGGCCTCTACTTCATGTTTACATTATAAGATTTCAACCTTTACCCACACACCCTCTGAGAAATTCTGTGAAACTGTACTGCTGTAATGGAGATGAATGTTTAACAACCAAACCAAAATGCATTTCACTTCAGNACACAAACGCATTGTTGAAATACAATACAAAATGTAGTATTGCTGTGTGTTTCTCAAAAACACAAAGGCAAGTTTCTTCAAGAAAGCAAGAATGTACTGTTCAGAGACACCAATTTAGGATTTAAAAAAATTAGAAACAAATAGCTTTTGGGAATAAATTAATATTTCTACCAAAGCAACGTTCCTTCCTTTAAACCATACTGATGACATTTCTAAAGAGACGTCTCCTTTTCATCACAGACCTCCCACACATCAGCTCCCATAAAGGTGATGGTTCTCCATTATTACTGTTTTTTAATTTTATTCCAGCATTACTACCAAAAAAAAAAAAAAAAGTTAGCATTCATACTAAATGCTTGCTAGCCACCTACATTCAGATGACAAACTACATGGCGTTTCTCTGGCAGAGTTCTTGACAAGTTAAGCACTCCATGGTCAGAACCTTGGTAGAGAAGCTGGTTACTGCCTCCAACATATTATTTACACCTATTGCATTCCCTCTCTTGTTTTTAAATACAAAAAAAAAAAAAGAAACAAAACCAGAAACAAAACCAGAAACAAAACCAGAAACAAAACCAGAAACAAAACCAGAAACAAAACCAGAAACAAAACCAGAAACAAAACCAGAAACAAAACCAGAAACAAAACCAGAAACAAAACCAGAAACAAAACCAGAAACAAAACCAGAAACAAGAGTTCTTGAAGAATTTCACCTAGTACTGTATTTGGGATGGTACATTTCAATTCACTGGATCGCCCTGCAGGATGCAATGGATGGCAGAGCAGCCATTTCTGCTGGCCACCTTCTGCAGTGCAGTGTCCTTGGCCATCCTAAGCAAGTCTTCCCACCACACTTCCAAAAAGTTTCCAACCAAATCCCATATCCCTCCACTACAGCTGCCAGAAAGACCTCCTCAAATCAACCTGCTCAGAAACTACTTTTCTCTTGAAAGGAGAGCTGGGGGCATGTTAAATCAAAAACAGTTAAAAAAAACCTGCATCCAAGAGGTTACTGTGGTAATAGGAAGGTCAGGAAAAAATACAGTGGAGAGGAGGGTCAGTGTTTGAAGTTCAAAACCCCTCAGTTTTAAACTGAGGGGGACAGAGTGTAGCTGTACACTTGTGTGTAGCTGAGTAACCAATATTGAAAAGCCTCCAAACAAACAATTGCACCAATTACCAGTGCCTTAAAAAAAAAAACAAGCAGGGAGGGGGTGAGGAGCCATAAATTTTCATGGATTGAGTTCCTGTGTACCAGCTGCAAATTTGGTAAAAACAGAATATAGAAAAGCTAGTTAAATATTTTCAAGAAGCAAAAAAACCCAAACAACACACCACAACAAGCCAAAACTAATTACCCTACATTTTTTTCTTCCTCCTTGTTTTAAAAGGAGACCTGCCTCTTTCTTGTTTTGTTATTGATCTGGAGGAGATAAAGATTAAGGGGAAACAGCAGAAGAAATAATGTTTAAATATAAAGAGAGCATTTGAAAAAGAACAAAGCCTCAAGCTTTCACAATGCTGCAAAAACTACAGTGCCAGCCTTTCTCCTCCTACCCTCTATTATTCTATGTGATATAATCACAAACTATATAGTCATTAGTCAAAAGCTTCTCAAAGCTTTTCACAAACATCTAATTAGGCCTTGTAAATGAAACAACATTTTTGCATCTTTTCAAGCGAAGCTTTACAGACAGGGACTTGACCCAAGACAATGCCTTGTCTCAACCAGAACCTGTGCATTTATTGTTCACTGCTTTGCTGCCCAGCATTCATCTGTCCTTTCAGGTGTCCCTCTGATAGCTTTAAAAACACTTATTATATAAACATACGCTTTAAAACTATTTACCACACCAATCTAACTGCAAAGAAACTGCTGTTCAAATAAGCTGGAGGGTTTTATTTGTATTAGGACCAAAGCATATCACACAAAGCATTCCAAATACATCTAACAATGCTGCTAAAAACTAGTCTGACTAAAACAAGCTCCTGAGCCCAGAAACACACGTTAAAATATGCAGGAACTAAATGTGCCACAAAGGACCTAAGCTTCATTTTAAAAGAAAGTTAAGATTTAAGTCCTTTCCTTTCCTTGCAAGCACACACAATGAAAAGATACCTATCCAACAAACAGACTCCATTTCAGCAATAGTCTGATCAATATTTACAGCCTTTAAAAGTCCCTTCCAACCCAAACCACTGTATGAGCCATTCTAAGATTAATCAATCAACACTACATAAAAATGAGTAACTAGGAATATCAAATTAATATCCTGCATGCAAAAACAGTAGAAGACAAAGGTTAACTTTAGAAAACAAAGCACTTTGCTGTCTTCTTTAGATATGCTATTGTCACCTCTGCCACTCTGCATGCAACAAAGCAACCTTGGTTGCCACATTGTTCCCTACAGAGCTTACATTTGGAAGAGAATCTACTCACGGCTGAAAAAGAGAGGAAAAGGAAGATCTAAACAAACCTCACCGTGCAAACCCAGGTCCAAAACAAACTTCTTTGTACAAAGTCAGTTAAGATGCAGATATTAATATGCCAAATCACTTGCTTACAGCCAAGGGTTTGCCCTAAGTAAATTCAGTCTCACTCATAAGGACAAATAAACACGCCATGCTGGAACAAGATCCAAGTCAGCCTATCCTAGACAGCACTCACAATCCTTGCAGCTGAAACTGGAAAGATGGGGAGGAGGAACAATTTGGTAGTGGGATAAGCACAGGGCCTTTTTCCAACACACCCTCAGTCTGCCTCGATAGCATGTTTTTCGGAGAATCTGAGCAGTCGTACCACAATGGCACGAACCAACAGGTGTAGACACCTTTCTCACCCACACAAAGGTGTCACATGAACCGCAGGGTAATGCTAATGAAAGTATCCAACACTTTGAACCACTTCACATCATCCCTCCCCCCTTCAGAAAACTTTCTCAAGACAAGCAGAAAGTAGTCTCTAATGAAGTTTTGTATAGACAAACTCTCCTTTTCAGGGCTCTATCATATTTCATACTTTAAAAACAACCACATTCCCAAAAGTAATTTACCAAATATTAAACTCAAAATTAAAAAGCAACACTCTTTTCTTTATGGTGACCTGACAAAGATGAACAAATAAACAAAACTGAAAAAAACCACAATAAAATTTATAACATTCAAGACACAATATTCCAAGCTATTATTAAATAGCTAGCATTGCAGCTGAATACCAACTAAGAGTTTAGAAATACCTTTTCTAATATATCAGAATGCAATTAAAACAGAAGAGGTGAGAAACCCAAGGAAACAAGAAGTGTTTATGAGCATGGGCATCTAAGGCAAGGGCAAGCCTAAGCATCCGATGCTTATGTCACTCCTTATCTGTTCAGAGTCTCACAATAGCTGTAGGAAACAAATATTCAATTAGAAGTGAGCTACTATGCAAAGGCAAACCTCTCCCGTCCAGTTCCAAAACAGGCAGTAGCTCTGACAGCAAACTGTTATAAATACTTTGGGAGGTGGGGCGGGGTGGAAGAAAAAGTTGCTGGTACAATTCCACATCACCATAAGAGGCCAGATAACTCCACATACAGCCCCTATGTGTCCCACACCATTCAAAAGTCACTTCAGTCTCCTTAGCCCCATGACAAATGACAGCCCTGGAGCCTCTGAAACCGAGAGGAAAAAAACTAATGCATGAATTCCTAATGCAACAGTGCATTCCACAGCAGTGACTGAGCACGTAGCCTTGCCTTTCAAAAAAGGATACAAATACATCATATTCAATAATCCAGTTATGAGTATCTGCACCATCTTCACAGTAGCACTCATGTCCATACCCTAGAATATTGATTTTTTAAACATATTCATTTAGATATCACACCATCTTTTCTATTTCACAACCCCAACTTTTCTATTTCACTATTCAGTATCAACCACAATATTTGATTATCTAAGGAGCTGAACAAAAAGACTTTAGAAATGTCCTTTAGCAAAAGTAATTTTACTTTCTTTTTTTTTTTTATGAATATGAGCACTAAGGGAGACTAAGTCAAGTTCCACTTGATAATTAACTCATTTCTATGAACATGTGTTGACATTTTTCAGCATATGGCCATTTTTTCTGAAGGAGAATCTCAAGCTAAATTTCATGTGACTTAAACTGTTTCCCAGCACTAATGTTTTTTATTCTTTTCTTTACCAGACACAGGATTGCAAGATTTCCTGATAACCACCCACTTTGAATCACGGGATAAAGAAACCAACACAAACCCAGAGATACTTTGTCATTTTTACTTTCCAAGTGAGCATACTTGGTACCTAAAGGCAGCTCTACTGAATAATCATGTTTTTAAAGTACAAACATGAAAGGAGGAAGATGTACGTCCAGTGTTACCACAACACAGTTGCACCTCCCCATCCCAGTCACACAGGCCCCCTTCCCTTAACAATACGTACAGGGTGTCACTTTTTGTCCTCTTTACACCTCTCTTTCCACAGGCAATGCGTGCCCACTCTGAACAACCCTCCCTAACTCTAACATATCTTTCAGAAGTATCTGCTAACTTCACTTCTACTTCCAGTTTCAGCCTAGCTCTCATTTCAAACCATCTGTAATAAGGAACAATGCAATAACACACTATCATCCAATCTCCATCATAAGATAAAAAAAGCAGGAGAATATTAGATGCAACAGCATTCAGAGAACTGACGAGAAAGCATGGCAATCCACAAGTAAACAAATACAGGACATCCTTTCCATAAGGAAGCCAAGGCACTAACAAGTTAGACAATGCATTTTACAGAAAGCAACATTTAGAGAAGGCACAATACAGTCAAATCTTTTGTGGAGTATAGCAAGCAAAACAAAGTAACAAACAGGAATATAAAGCAAGTAAATAATTCAAGATGCAGAAAATGGTGTTTTTAATGGAATTACAATTTTGATACAATTTTTTGCAGTACTTGAATACATTCCCTCAAAAACACACTGCAATCAGGACAAGAGAGGAGATCTCTTTCATGCTGATATGCTGGTCTATGGCTAGTCTAAAATTTAGAACAAAAACTTTTTTGGTACTTTAATTGCACAGGCCCTATCAGCCAATACAGCATTTTCTTGTCTTACAAAATTTTCTGTATCAAAAAAAAACCCACACAAACCTATCACAGCTCTCTGTTTTCTGGAAATAATGAAAAGATACAGAAAGGAAGTTAATGCAACAACACTGCAGAAAACTGTTCTGATTGTTTTTATAAAGGAGAAAAAGAAAGCAAGGAAAAGTGCTATTCAGAGTTGGGAAACTTTTATTAAAATATTTCAGAACACAGAAACTAATTGGGCTTAGTCTTTTTATAGCTAGACTATTTTCTTGTATTAGGATGATATGGAAAAGTAAATTTCTATGACACTATAAACAGTAAAATACTGACATTTCACAACTGCATTGGGACCATCCAACACTTCTGTGATTGGCAGACGATGCTGTGTCTCAGCCACACAACCTCAACTCTCCCTTGTGTCCACAGCAGTATGTAGTAAGCAGCAAGCTGGATCACTTCACTGCTCTGGCTGAGAAGCAAAAATAATACCAAAAGTCAAAAAAGGAGAATGCCAAGTCTGTGCAGACCCATGGGCTGATGTGATTTACTGTCCATATTCCAATCTGTATTGCAAGAAAGGCAAGTAGAGTGCTTTAGCAGAAAGAAACTATGTAGCAGCAGTGCAATTTTAGCCGTCATTTACCTTTGGCTGCAATCAAAGCTACACAGGACATTCTCCAAGTGTGTGCACTGTGGGAGCTGCCTTTTGAACAAGATGCACATTTAAAGAATGTCTGCAATCAGTCAGTTCTGTAACCTACCACAAAGATCAAATCTCATCTTCAGTGAAGTTTGTAAACCTAATTTTAGGATTTTTTGCCAAACTTTAGCTAAATTACTTTTTTGCTCGTGGTTTCAGAAAAATGCATTTTCACCAGGGAAACCAGAATCTGTGTTAGACACTTCTGTAGTAGGAAATGGGATGTTTAATGAAAACATTATATTCTCAGACATTTCAAATCCCACTCCATTCACAAAATAACTTGTATGATTTGTCCTTCACCGTGCCTTTTCTGATCACAAACTGTAAGTACCTTATATAACACACAAAACTTCAGGTCAAAGAATAAAATTACTTTAATATTATTCCCCTGTTGGAGTAGTAAGCCAAATTCTGAATTGCACAGCATTTAATACCTCTAAAATTCCTCTTAAATACAGTAGCCAAAGAACTTTATAGAACTAGACAATATTCACTTTCAGAACTTTCTGTTCACTCAGAACACTACTGAAATTCTTTATCTTGCTTTCTTTCAGAAAGAAATCACCCACAAATTTAAAAATACTTCGGAAAATTTATTCAGTGTCCAAATGTGAAGAAACATTCAGACAACTGTTGGTTTTTACTTTTCAGCATTTCTGTACTGAAAGACTAACTTATTTAATTATTTTTTTAAATAACAGACTCAATATTGTTGTTTTTCCTTCCACTTTTTGTGGCTTAATCCTGGCATCAAAAAATTTCATCCAAAGGATGGCATTCATGCCGGCAACACGCATACAGTTTTTGGCAGGCTACAAAGAAGGCACTACTCCTCACAGAGCAGCTCTGTGCTACATGGAAGCTGATGCCAGTAAAATATTAGCCCAAACTGAAGTCTATTATATAAAATATAGGCAAGCATCAAAATCTGTACTATGAAAATTCATTTCTCTTGATGAGTAAGTCTTTAAAGGCCTTGTAACTAAAAATATATAAATAAATGGAGTTTGTCTCCCCCCACATTTAACTGAAAAAAAACCCCATTAAATAATAAAGACAATATGAAAACCACACATGGAGAGCACAAGTAAAGATAGACTGAAGATTCCAATGCAAGATATTTCTCTCTCACATGCCTTTAAATAATCACTACTATCAAAGCTCTTTGTCAGTCCTTTGACATTGCAAACAGATGAGGAATTGTACCCTGAACAGAAAAATCTCTTCATATAAAGGATAAAAAGAACAGCACCAAAGGCCTGTGAGTTAATTTTTATTTTTTTTTTTATTATAAATGCACAATAAGCAACAGAAGTCCTTCAGTTCAGCTCATCTTTTCCAGAGTAACACGCTTACTAGTAGGGTACAGAAACTTAAAACATAATATGGTAAGAAATGCACCATCCTCTATTCCCTAATTCCTCAAAAGTTGACTGACTCCCTGGAATCTGGTACTTCGACACAGCTGCAAGCTGAACTCACAAGCCATTAGACTGACTTTGCTGCTCAGATTTCTGTTAGCAGATACTATTTTCAGGAACTAATGGACTTGTTTGGTGAAACAGACTCATTAAGGAGACATGAGAGTAAATAACCTTTAGAGGTACTGTATGCAGCAGCTCTCTGGTGGAGTATGAAGACCATAAGCACTCTGAAATATACATATACACTTACACAAAATACATGGCTACGTATGTTTATAATAACATACTTGGTAATAAATAATGAAGAAGCTGGTCTTAGTGGAATCATGTTCAACACATGAATCAAGTTCGCATGTTATTTTACATTATTTCTCATTCTTATAATTTTTCTTAGAAACTGGAAAGGGGGTTGTGGGGGGAAACCCCACAGCACATTCTCTCTATTAGATGAACTTTGCTATTTTATCATAGAATTACAGAATATGCTGAGCTGGAAGGGACCCATCAGGATCACTGAGTTCAACTACTGATTTTTATGCACCTATAAGCTAATTGAATTTGGATCAAACTATTCGGCTCCAGAAGATCTTCTACCTCTACTCCACACTGCAAAGTAAAAAGCATTACCATGCAAAATACAGGACTGTGCTTCCCACACAGAGAAGGCAGGAGTTATAACCTAGGACAATAAATAAAAGAGCAAGGCACGCATTCATGGTCAATTGTATGACGTGTAAAACCAGTTTCTGTTCATTAGAACCCTCATCAAGTCAAAACTTTCTTGTGTAAATATCTGTATATTTGCATGCACTCATTCCGTTGCAACAAGTGGACTTAAAAGGCTGTAACGCTTTACAAGGCCATCTTTATGCTTATGGGTTGTATTTTTTTTTTAAAGTAGTGAAAAGCCATTTTTTCAGAAGGCAACAATAAAATAATGTATCTAGCAAAATATAAATTAAGACATTAACCAGAGCAAATGTACAATTGTAAATAAAAACCACTACAACAACAACTCATTCAACTATCTGCATACTCAAAAGCTAAGTTTGACAAGTCACCTCAGAAACAAGAAAAAAACTTTCTGATGCTGTTAATTACAATAATTACAAAGTTTCCAATAAAAATTCACTGTTCTTGAAATGCAAAGCCTGAAAAATTAAGCAAGCCTAAAACTGGAATTCTTCTTGCCAGTACTGATGTCTACATGATTTACTACAGAGTACAACAAAAATAACAACAGTTATTACTTTGTCAGTATAGTACCATTCTACATTAACTGGTCATGGCAACAAACTTTTGCTTTTAAACCCAACTGATAACAAAACCTTTCCAGAAAGGCAAGATTAAAATGCTGCTTTTCTTAAGAAGTTATAAGGGCTTAATACAGTACACAGACAAGACCATGAAATATGAGAGTCCTGCTCCTGGTTCTCCGTGGATATGAGGAATCAGGTATGCTGAGCAGGCTTCCAGTTTTTGGATTTTTACAAGTCTGTAATTTTTTCATAAGTGGACTACTCCAAATATGTTTTAGGAGGAAACACTATTTCCTGTTTTATTAACTTTCCAATTTCATAATCTTACAATTTATCTCTCAAATTCAAGATGTACACTCAGAAGATAAAAATCCTTATACTAAATCTTTCAACCTTGCAACTTGTCAAGGAAAGTTCATAAATAGAACCATTCATTAAATACAGTTCTGCTCTAGAGATCCCAGCGATTCAACCCTAATGCTAAATCCCATATAGTGCAACTCCACTAATAACATACCTAGTGATGCTTGATCTCATACACAATTAAAATGTAGAGATTACATTTATATGTTTTCTTGATTATGTCAGATTACCAAAATTAATTTGAAAAGTTTTATTTTCAAATCCATTAACTAAGTCTTCCTCATTCAAAAAAGCCTGTTAAAATTTCTTTACCAGCACACTAAATTTCAAATGCTGAGAAAAGTCTTCTTTAATATAGCTTAGAAATTAATATTTTGTTTGATTACAGACTATTACACATAGTATCATGGCATAGCAAGATAACTGCTTCTGTTTTTAAAACTCTGATCATTATACAAGTGTAGTGGAAATGTGATTACTCACATTAATTACAACAGAGATAAACACATTTAAATTGTTCTTTTATCTGTGAAAAAACACTATACAACTGTAATTTTAATTAATGTAGGTTAGCTACATCCCACTTTATACTTTCTCTAAATAGCAGAAACTAGCACTCTCTCTATAACAGGGGAGAAGGTGCTGGGGTGTGCATACGGAAATACAGTAAATAGTCATCCACTACACGAACATCATGAAACCCAGCAACAGCATGCAATTTACTACATTTTGTGTTCTCCCAGATTACCCAAAGCTGCTCTGTGTCAAGAAATAATGTCAACAGGTAATTTGGAGGGACCATTCTGCCTCCCAGTAACTTCCTGGCTGAAGCAGTGAGTTCACAGATTACTTTGTCTCTTACAGTAGTTAATTTACAAATTATTTTCAGTTCCTTATAGTCAATTTGCAGTTTATCCTCAGCCTGCATTTTACACATCACCTCCCTATTCAAAAGTTGTGATTAACTATCAGCATCAGCAGAGCAAGGCAGTGGCAAGGAGTATCTTTTAAGACCCTTATAAGCATCAATCTCAAAGCATAAGGTAGATATAACAGAGACACCATATAATTATGGAAATTTACCTCTAAAAGTTTTTTCTGTGGAGTTTCTTTCTGCTACTTTCATTTACTTGCAGCCTGTGTCACCTATGAAAGCTAAGACAGATTCTAAGAACTACTGTTTAACTGGAGCAGAGTCCCAGTAATAACAAAAGCAGTAGAGGACAAGCAGCAATCAAAGCATACAGGAGCTGAACTGAAGGCAATCCACTGCAAAGAACAACAGTTCCAGTTAGATGGTTTCCTGTCTTCTTCAGGCTTTAGACAGAACCACATTGGGCTGGCACATTTTTATGGAAAACACCATTTTGTTTTCTAGCACTTGAGCTGCCAGCAAAAAAGTTTGATCTTTTAAGGCAGCAAAGAACTTAAAATGTGTGCATGCTGACTATCTGCAACAATGATTTGGGATATAGGCATTAATTTCAAGGCAGCAGGAGCAGTAAAAGAAATATCACAGGAACCTACAGAACAACAGAATAATGATTATTGTATTACAGAGATTACTTTATTCTATTTCTGAGAAATAATTGTGCGGGGGAGCGTAATCTCCACAGAACACTGCTTACGTAGTTTTCTCCAACAGGTGCTATTTTTTAACAATAAAAGCATCTAGAAACAAAATACTACATGCTTTGGTAGAAAGCACTGGTTACCAAAAACTATTCTTTGAGTACCACAAGAACAGGCCAGAAAAAAGGATTTTTCTTTTTGTGGATATGAACATGAAACTGAAGGATTTATTTGGTTTATCTTGTAGTCATGTAATTTTTTACTGCAATACAAAAGAACATACTTATCTCAGAAGCATCACAGAGCATCATTGTGTATTTGCAATTAATTTTCAAAAGCAAAATGAACTTACACAAACATTATAATCCATGAAATACTAGCTGCTTAGGATCATCTTGTGATTTTTCAGAGTATCATTCTAGAATTAGCATATATCACTTGAGACACTATCAGAAACAACTTTGTTCACATAATACTTCACAAGTATTATACTTGGCATTTTGCAGGCTCAGAGCCCAGACAGATTTATTCTTTTATATGCCATCTAGAAGTCTCAGAGAAATACTTCTCAAGGCAAACAGGCCAGAATTATTCTGACTATCTTCCCCTTACTATCTGAAATGTAAGATGGTGCCTTTCAGATATCCTCACAATATAGTGCAAACTGTTATTTCACATTACTATACTGGCTCTCAAATCCTGCCTGCTAAGTACCTCCCTACACAGTACAGCTTTCACTGTCAGCCAGCCACTGGAATACTGACAGGTCTAAAACACGCCTGTCTATCTGCAGTATACCAATTACCCAGCCAGGGAGGGGGCAAGGAGGAAGGGTCACAGAAGGTGGCACTCTGGGAGACTTCCCCTCCACCTGAGAGCAGGAACAGGCACAAAGAGCTGGCCCAGCTCTATCGCAGTACTACGCACACAGTTAAACTTAATTGAAGTCACGCATTTTATTCAACAGTTTCAAGTGTCCAAACAAAGAACTTGTGAAGTAAAGGTGAGATTTACAGTCCTTGTTCCTTTCAAAAATGTCATTAATCAGCTTCTTACTATGCAGCAACAATGCGGAACTGTTTACAAATCAAAAATGCACCTTCCTAAGAGTAGCAAACAAGTCAGGGTGTGGTTGCCTCACAACTGGCAGGGACACGTGTCTTTCAAATATTTCCAGTTCTACAGTACAGCAACCTGGGTTTAAGGCAGCACAATGAAACAGGTTAAAACGCATTCAGAGTTATCTCATGCCATTACCACAACTACAAGGTGTGCCTTTTGGCTCTGCTAGAGACACTCTTTACTATTCATCTTCGTTTGCCTGTTCAAAGAAAAACATCATAATTTCCGTGCAATAAGCACCCTGATTTCCATAAAGAGAAATCTAACCATTTAGGATTTGCTAAAGGAGACAATAAGCACACAAGACCTATTTGATGCAATACATCTGAAAAGTTCAGGAACATACATGGAAGTTTAGGAGAAGAGCAAGATCTTTCATTGTAGGGTTTTAAAGAAACCAAATTCTCCTAGGGTGAGAGCAACAAAATACCTGGAAATACAACTGATCAATAAATATGAAGTAGAATATATATAGAGGAACTAAGTTTTCAAATGGTGATGCAGGAATAGGAAAAAAGGGAAGAGGATGATGCACTGATAACCTTCTTCAAGGATCTACACTTTGACCTACACTTATAAATATGGAATAAACTGACAGCTGCAGAAACTTTTGCAAATTTTGCCAAGCTAAAATGTTTCAGATGCAGTCAGAATAATCTTGTCTGAAAGTCACTGTGGATAGCTATAGAAGGTTTGCAGAGCAAAAGTTAGATTAAATCCATTGCCAATAAGTGACACAGGAAGGGTAAAGTAACTTCAAGTGAATCTATGTATCAGCAAGTTCCGCATTTATTGTTAATCCTTCAGAAAACGACTTGAAAGCACCAGGGATAATTCCCTGAAAATATCAGCTTTACACCACCAAAAGGCAAGTGAAAATTATTTAGATATTTTAAAGGGAAAATAAAACAGAAATCATTGCCATATACAACATACTACAGTTTTTTCTTGACTACTGTTTGTCACTTGTATTGTCCAGAAAGACAGAAGGACTACAGAAAAAGTTAGAGATACAGCACGGCTTCCATACAAACAAAAATTATGGATAATTATGGCCTTAGAGGGATTTAAAAAAGGCACAGCTAAAATCAGGAACACAAGCAGGAAACAGTTACTCATTATATACAAGGATTGGTCAAATCTCAGTAACGTAACCAGAGTTTAACAAGGAATTTAAAAGCAATTTTCTTCCCTGCAATATATAATTGTGACCACAGGACAACATCAAGGTCAGAATTCCACTTTGATTCAAGAAATGAATCCACTGAAGATCAGGCACTTTTAAATGTAACACCCTAAATCTGTCATCTCCAATGCTGGCAAGTCCTTAAGCTAGTAGAACATGAAAAATAACTCCTTGGAGTACCTTGTATATATCTTGTAATAACTTCTTCAACATTTTCCTCGCATATTTAAAAAAAAAAAAAAAAAAGGGGGGGGG